>LFIW01001814.1:0-51069 GCA_001625285.1 Colletotrichum incanum
GGGGGGGGGGGGGGGGGGGGGGGGGTTGGTTTGGGACAGTCCTCGAGGCGAAAGCAAGCGAGGTCGCGCACCACTACCGCAAACAGATGAGGAAGACGATAAAATCGAAAAAGAAAGTAAGAAAAGCAGCAAACAAAGACGAAAATAATCATCCACCAATCAGGCTTGACAAACAGGAAAAGTGCGATTTCCGTTGTAGAGATCTCAAACAACAGGACCAGCAAAGCGAGATCGACAACAAGGCCTCTGTCTGGGAAAAGCCCCCTCCCCCTTCCCCCCTGCATCTCAACTACCGAAATAGGTCAGCGCCTTACGCAGACGTGCAGTAGTTTAGTGCAGCCCTCACCTGCAGCTTTTGAAGGTGAGGGAGGGGGAGAGAGGGACACACATACTATGGCATGAAGAGAGAGAGAGAGAGAGGTGAAGGTGAGGTGTGCCAAGGTGTGCTAAGGTGTGCTGAGGTAAGCAGCACCTTTCCGCCATCTCGGCACATCATCTAGGGGGGAAGGCGTTGCTTCAGCTCAGTCATCCCCGGGCTAAAACGGATCCCCGTCGGTTCCCATTGGCCAGTTTCAGATGTTCCTCATCCTCCCCGGCCCACCGCGGGCCACTCCCGAAAGCAGGAAAGGGGAAAAGAAGAAGGTCCCAGCGCGCTGGTTCCCGGGACGCCGCCGCCGCCGCTGCATTAGCGCGCCGACGACCTCTTTTTTTTTTCTTTTCTTTTTTTTCCCTGGCGGGCCAGCGAAGCCACGCAGCCACGTCGGCCCAGCTCGAAGGAAGCTCGAAAAGCTCGTTGCAGTAGCAGCGGCAGCAGCGGCAGCAGCAGCAGCTCACTCTCGCACACGCATTGCACACATTGCACACGATGCCACACCGTACCAGACCACCCCATTTTTTCCTTTTCCCATTCCGCCCTATTCCTGTTCCTGAAGGTGGTGTGTGTGTGTGTGTGTGTGTGTGTGTGGGAGAGCGCGTGCCAGAAATTTCCCCTATTTTGCTTATCCGCAAATCCGTCCCCTTTTTGAGCCGTGTCTAGCTCGGCGCCATCATCAAACCCAAAATATAGGTGGCCCGGCCCCGTTACGCAATAGTCGACGACTAGCGTGGGAGCTCGAGGTCGCATGCGTGGCTCGCAGCCGGCCGCGTTATCGCCGCGCCGTGTCTAGGAGACCCTTAAACTTGGGGCCTGGTGCAGCGGCGCGCGAGTAGCCAAGGCGCGTCTGCATACCGTGTTCCTGCGCGACCGGTTGAACACCATCATCGTCCCGCGCGTGACGACGACCCAACATTCTGAGGACCCGGTGGTACGGAGACACCCATGGGGCATCTGCTCGCACAACGCGCGACGCAAACATACGCGGGGCATGGGAACTCGCAGCCGGACCAGAGTCCGGGGGAGGGCCTCGGCCTCTTCCACGGAGTGCCATCCGCCGGCCGTCATCCCATCGGACCTGTTCCCAACCTCTCTCCAAAAAAAACAAAAAAACGAAATCGTGTTGGGTAAGGTGCGCGATCTTGCAAGACAACGGCCCAGGCAATTGACCAACCAACCGCCCGCCCGCCCGGCCCAGCTCTCCCAACTCCCGTGTCCATTCTGCCTCTCGCGAGTGCCTCGCAATCCAGCTTCTCAGCTCGCGGCTTATCAGCATCTCGGGAAACCCAACCCAGCGTCGTATCGACGGCATCACTAGTAGTCCCCTCCCATCCATCCGCCTAGTTTCCCTCCTCTGCCGCGGGATCAACAGTGCGCTCGCCATCTCCGCCAAGTTCGGGGGCCGCAACCTGCGTCGCGCAGAACAGTATCTCTCTTCTCAGCTTTCCAAGTTTTGTGCAATCTCCCACCCTTGGGGTGGGGAAGGAAAACCATCACCGGAACTCCAAACAAGCAAAGCCCCGTCCAGATCAGGACCAAAAGCAAAAAAAAAAAAAAAAAAACATAGCTTCTTCCCGGAACTTGCCTGGTTCCCTTTTCCCCCTTCCAACGTCACATTCAACGCGAGGCCCAACGAAGGGCTTGGCGTATCACTCCATCGAAACACACACACACACACACACACACACACACACATATACACACACACTCACACACATCAAAGTGCCACACGCGCCACGCTGCCCATGCATGTCCCATGCTTTTCCCTCCATGCCGCACCCATGCGAAGTCGCCATGCCATCCGAACACCTCTCCTTCCTCCCAGGTTGGATCCAGGCTCGCACGAAACTACCTTTGCTTTTCCCCCCGCAAGCCTCTCTGCAAACTCTCTTCCCTTCCGCCCCCCGGCTGCCTCCCTCTCAGAAGGAAAAAAAAAAAAAAAAAAAAGGCCACTCGCGCATCCGTCTTCCCCGGCTGCGCATGCGCACGATCTACGACAAATCGCCAGAGAAGAAAGGGAGGGAACAACGAGGTGGATGTATCACCATGGACCTCCTCCTCCTCTTCCTCGCTCCCACTAAACGGATTGACAATGCAGCGCATAAGCGCCGCCCGCCCGTCCACTAGCCGGTTTAATTTTATTTTGCACTTGCATTTCTTTTCAATCTATTCAATCTTTTTGCCGTCGGTGACAACGCGGCAGGCTGCTTCAGCTTTCTCCAACCTGCCAACGCAACGCACCGCACCGAGCGCACGCACGCGCGCACGCGCGCATGCTCGGCGCCGCCCTACGTTGGCACGCGTCGATCGTGGGAGTTCGCATCTTGTCATGTCAGACAAGGAGACAGACCCTGACCGCACGTTTTGTTTGCCCTCGTCAGGATTCGAGACCTCCCTCCTGGCTGTCTCTCCCTCCTCTCAGATTAGAGCCGCTTTTCCCCGGCCTGGACTCCAAGCCTCCCGCATCCGCACACCCCCGGGCTTCCGATCTCCCCAACCCCATCCCCATCCTCGATTCCTCCTCTCTCCCTTTGCTCCCCCGGATACGTGAACCCGTGTGGTCGATGCTCTGTCCTGTCTCTCCCTTCGCCCCCTTACCCTCCCCCCTCCCCATGGTGCCAAGTCATCAATTCCCTTCCTATGCGAGTCGAGCCCCAGTCATGTTTGACTCGACTTGAGCGAGTCGTCACAGCAAAATCGCCCGCCCTCATCAAGTTGGAGGAATGCTCCTGTCCCATCACCACCCCTGTCCGTCTCAGATGCACCCTGCACACACTCTCACGCACGTCTGCCAGATCTGGGTTGTCTCTACGTCTAGATTGGGCATTCCTACAAAGTCTTGGAGGGGTTGACCAAATATCGGTGTGCAAATGCGAGCCAAGTGATGTAATGTGATGAAAATACTGTTCAAATTCTTCTGTTTTTTTTTTCTTTTTTCTTTCTTTCGATGCGTTGGCGCTGTGTAGCTATCTTGGCTCCTATAAGAGGCGAATACGATACATACAGTCTAACGAGGGCTAAACCCGCGGGGTATCTTCTTTTGTCGATTCCTGAGTCCAGCCCAGCTCGTCCAAGAAACATAGGACGACCAACTGGCCTTGGAGCCCTAGGTCTCGAGTACACTATGAGGGAAAGCAAATAATTGGAAATAATAAACAGTGTAATGGTGGTAATCCGTCATCGCCATTGCCTTGTTCTGACAAGGAGGGGAATAAGAAGAAGTAGGAAAGCGTTGCTGACATATCCTTGGCTCTCTCTGCTCCCAGGACCGCGAGGAATCTGGGTGTGAGCAGAGAGGAACCAACCCAGGGGAATACAAGAGTGTAGGTTGGTACAAACAAAAAGAAAGCGAAATCCAAAGTCTATATGCGAATCAGTTCTTTTCCCAGCCCATATCCCAGATGTTTTTTTGTAACCCGTCCCATATCAAAGAGCACCCAAAAATGAAAGCAAGGAGAAAAAGGAGAAGACAAAAAAGAAAAGGAAAACAAGCGCCCGAGCTGCACGTTTCTTCTTTTTCGCCCTTGTCCACAATAGGCCCCTCCAAAAAAGAAATTGTCGTCTCATACCCTCAATGACGGTTGAGGCGGCTGCGAGCCATGTGCGCCGAGGGTGGTGGTTGCGTTGTCATGCGTTGCTGCCCGACCAACTGGCTGCGAAAGGCTCACCGACAGTTTGGAATGGATCCGCCGGGGATATTGTACCGTCGCCGGGCGTCGTATCGTAGGCCGTTTGAGGGCCCCCCAGATGCGGGATGTGAGAGCTGACAGGGAGACGTCGAAAGGAAAGAGGGGGGAAACAAAACAAGCCCCCTTCTCAAAAAGGCAAAAATTCCAGAAATCCCAAATCCGTCTATATTGTAACGCCGTTCCTTTTTTGTTCCCCAGTACAGGTGGGATGGAAGGATCCCACAAACACAAAAAAGAAAATCGATGCCACATCGTGAAAACCGTGTCGGCGTTCCCATTCGCCTTGCTGCTGGGAAGCAAGTTGTGGCTGCGAGCCGGTATGTTCTAGTCTTCGAGGGGAATGCGTATTAAAATGGTGTATGGTAAATATTGCGAAATCGGCCAGGATGTTGGTTGTACAGAGGTGGTGGTACAAGTGGAAGAGGACCGCCAGTATTAGTAGAGTCGTAGAGGGAAGTGTGTGCGTGTGTGAGAGTGTGTATGTGTGCATGTTCGAATAAGACGCCGCAGTAGAGGTGGCGGTTGATCCTCTCGGGTGCGCGTGGAAGCCATCGCGTCAGACGAAGCGCGCGGGCAGTGTGGGAATCATCGTTGATCGTGCTTACAGCACGTCAATTGCGTCGTTCATGAGAAACCAGCACGAGGCCGATTTATCGAGGCTTGGGGCGAGGAGGAGGCTTGGGCACTCCAGTCGTGTCGTAGGCACCACGGCCCATGTTGGAGAAACTTGTGATCTCTCTAACAACCATTTTGAATGTGTATGTGTGAATGTGCTTGCGAGAGCGCGAGTTGATTGGGTTGCGGTGTCTTTGAGAATCGTTTGTTAGCCATGATTCGATCGAACCTCAGGAAGGAAGAGGACTGAGCGGCAACTTTATATGAGATGTACGCGACGTGACGATGGGATTCGACAGGGCGGGACACAGGAGGACTTGGGGGATGTGCGCACAAGACGCAGAATTGGCTAGCGGGACGCTGTATGTTGCTGCAACTCTGACTCACAATTTAGACCGTCGTAGTGCGACGTGTTGGAAAGCTGCGTTGAAGACTTGGGTGCAAGTGTCTCCAGAGAATGGGATTGGTGAGAGTAGACGGGGGTGAAGAGGCGGTGATGATGCAAGGAGGCCTGGGTATGTTGCCGGATTAGGCCTCACCAATGCTGCTCGGTCGTTTCGCAGGGGTTGAGAGGGAGAAAAAAAAAAAAAGGTAGCAGCTGAGGCAAAATAGGCGAAGCGGAGGAAGCGAGGGAGTGTGTTATCGGCACCGTTGCATGGGGATGGCTCGAGCAGGATAGGCTTTGCGCAGTCGCAGACCCGAGGGGAGAGTCGAGTCGAGTTGTAGGGTTGCCGTCGGTGAGTTTGGTGGGATGTTGGGACGGACGGTTTGGTTGCGCAAGTCTCGGAAGCCGCCTTTAGATGGGGGATTTCCTGCTTGTGTCGTGGTGGTATTATTTGACCGAGGTCGGGATCGGGTCTTGGATTCTGTTCCCCTATATTCCTGATCCTCTCTGTATTTCCCAGACGGCCGGAGAGTGGTTCCAGGAATGGAAGGAGGCGTGTAAGGCGAGAAGGTGAGGTCAGGTTCCGGTGCGGTACGGTACGAGACGAGGCGAGGACTGGCTTGCTGCAGGTTCTCTCGCTAAGCAATATGGGAAACAGGCAGTTTGTTTGTAGTGTGGGTCGCGCGAACGGGTTTCTTGTGAGTGCTGGCAACGGTGTTCAGAGACCGCGGTGAGCTTGCAGGAGAAAAGGGGGGGCGCGCGCGTGTGAGTTGGCTGCGTGTGCGCAAGAGTAGCTGCTGGCGGGCGGAGAGACGATGGAAGATGCAGGTTGTAAGAGAGACCAGAGCGTGGCGCCGTGAGGAGGAGGAGGAGGAGGAGGAAGATGAGAGAGGTGGGAAGTGAGGATAGGAGCTCAGAAGAATGGGAGCAAGGAAAAAGGACGGATGGGAGGGAGAGGGTTATGAACTCTTATTTCAGAAGGACACCCCGACCGAGAATGGGAAATTTTTTCCTCTTGTTCGCAATGTAAAGTAGGTAATGTAATGTCAGGGCGGGAGCGCAGGGAAGGGGCCATGGGCTGGCTACTGGACCATGTAAGGCGCACGGCAAGGTATGCGACGGTAATGTCAACTAAGGCCAGGCCAGGTACCTTTCTCTCTCTCTCTCTCTCTCTCTCTTAGTCTCTCTCTGTCCGGGGGGGGAGGGGACTGTTTCTGGCCTGGCTGGTCATGGTAATATTCCTCAGGTTTGGTTCCTTTTTTCACAAAAATTAAAGGGCAAAAAAAAAAAAAAAAAAGGGAACCAAGGGAAGGGATGGGGAGGGACCAGGAACTGGATGGATGCCGCTGCTTGCTTTCTGCTGCTGCTGCACCCGCTGCTCATGCTGCAGGTGTGGAAACGCACCCTCCCCCCCCTGGCCGACACAGCAAGTCCCCAGGTCAGGTACCGTGGTACCCAGGTCCCCGGCCAGGCCCCCCCCCCCCCCCCCCCCCCCCCCCCCCCCCCCCCCCCCCCCTCCCGCACGGCGAAACGGCAGCCATGTTTAGAATAACTTCGCGGCTGGCTCACGACACACGCCCCCTCGGTGACCATACGGGCCAATCTATCCAGTGGTTGCCGGATTTGAGTCAGACCTCCGCGCTTGTTGTTCGTTGTTGAGTCGCTTAGCTTTCTGCGGGATTTAGATGTGGCCTGGAGCGGCGGCGGCTTCCATGCGGTGGCGATGCGGCGAAACAGGCAGAGCCTTGCCTGCCTCTCTTGTCGTATTGAGTTGTCGAGTGTATTTGGCTCGGGTGATATAACATGGGTTATCAAAGGCTACCTTTCCGTACCCCCCGCCTAATTGATTTGTAGCTTGACTCGAGCCAAGGAGCCGCGGTTACACCGAAATTATATATCTACAGTGAGGCTGAGGAGGGTTTGAACGTTATACGCGAGAGAAGAGCCAACTGTTTTTCCCCGCATGACGGGCCGCCATAAACGAAGAATAACCGTAAGGCTTCTTGGAGCATCTCGGTGAAGGTGATGGGCGTCTCCCAAGGTTGAGTTGCCGTTCGTTTCCCGGAGAGCTGGACAGACTTCCTCTATTAGGCGTGTCGAAGGATTCGATCTACGGGTGTAACGTTATTGCTGAAGCTTTTGATGCCGTGGACACTCCATGGACTGTAAGTGGAAGTCAATGTGATAGTGTTGGTAAAACAATAAGGGATATCCCGTGAGGGTATTCGTACGAATCGAAAAGAACAGAAAAGGGTTATTGCTTGTGATGATAGTTGTCGAAGGTTAAAGAGGAAGATGGGCTGGGCGGTTAAGAAGATATCCTCCAGCTGGCTGCTGGAGAATCCGTGCACTCTCATTGGCCACCGCCGAAGTCCGTCACCTGGATATCACGTGACGTACTTTATCCTCGATGGTCCTTCCTCTTCCCTATTGCTCTAACACTAATAACTTTTATGTATAGGAAAAAGTCGCCAGCCAGCAATTCGTCCAGAAAGCCTAAAACCGCAATAAAACAAAGAAAACAAGAAGTATCCTACTTCTCGTGGTTATATAGCCTCGGCTTACGTGCCGTACATAAAGATCCTCTATCTATTACTATTATATCGTGATATCAGCCGTTAACGTAGTCTTACAACGTCTTAATCGTGGGCGTTTCTCTTTAGCCGAGGCGTTAGAGGCGTATACACTTATTAGATAAATTACTGCTGTCGGTTAGTTACTAATATTATAATACCCGGTATCCTATTATCTCCTTTACTTCCTCCTATATTATTTACTTATATAAATATTTATATAGTTATATTATATCGTTAATTAGCTTATAAAACCTATCCCTTTATTTATATCTTAACGGGCGCTTTATTAATAAGCTTCTTAAGGGCCTTATTTAGCGTAGACTTTATAAACCTATCGGCTAGGTTATTATTACTAGTAATCTATTAGATCTTATAAAGTTCTTAGCGTTTATAAGACTATCGTAAAGCTATAATATTAATTATTAATCTCTTTTTATTAGTAGTACCTAACTTTATAAGGCACTTATATAGAGAATAAGAGTTAGTATAAGTAATAGTATAAATAAGAAGAATGTTAAGTTTCTTAGCGATTATTGCTAGCGTAGATATAAGTACGTAAGCTATATTATATCTTATAACTATACTATAGATCTTAGATACTAGTATACTTTATGTAACCCTCTTTAACTTTATAAAGCTATAATAAACGACGTTACCCTGTATCTTAAAGTTACTGTCCCTATTAACTTCGTTAGCCAGGATAATAATAAAGCCTAGTTAAGAAGTTAGGTCCTTATTATTAGTAAACAAGCTATCTATAAAGATAAAAAGCTTTACTATCTATAAGTCTAGTAGTAAGAAGGTAAGTCCGTAATTTAGTAAATCTATTTGTTATTGTAGTTAACGATTTAGGGCCTTAATATTATTAGATATTAGATCTTAATACTAGGCCGTAACAGACAGATTAAAGTATACTTCTAGCTAGCAGATTAAGGCGATATATACTCTATAAGTATATTACTAAACGTAATCTTACTTAGCTATAGGCGATTTTTTGTTTACTAGCTAAAGCTTCTGCCTTTAACCCTTTTAGTAGAGTTTTAAGATCGTACTACTGTTAGTTATTAAGGATATAATCCTACCGTTAAATATTAGTAGCGTAGCTACTATAAGGACCGTCTTATCCTTTATAGTAAACCCTACCTTAGTAAGCTTATTGCCTTCTTATTATAAGGAGATATCTATAAGGCCGATCGTGTTATCTATCTGTATTCCTATAATACTAAAGTTATTATTATCTATTATAGAAATTAGTAAGTAAAGGTCGTAAGTAAAAGTAACTATACCTAATTTCTTATAGTAGTAAGATTAGTAAGTTACTTACTAGTAGGTTCCTGCCTTAGTAATACTATAAAGTAGCTTAATAACCTTTATATTAATGTCTATAGGATACTTATCCTATATCTATACTAGTAAATAGGCCAGAATAGTATAATTAAGCTAAGAAGTTAACTAAACGTAGGCCTAGGTTATATCGTAAAGCTATAACTTATAACCGCTATAAAGGAGGAAAAGAGTAAGAGTAAAAATAAGTTACTAACTTACTTACTAAATAGTTAGTAATTACGTTAGTATAGTATTCTTACTATTATTACTATAACCTTAGATAACTAGATAAGACTTCTTATATAGCTTATCTGTTACTTTATTCTTAACCTTATTAACGATCCTTAACCTAAAGATATAAAAGCCGTAATAAGTTATAGGGTAAAAAGGGATAAAGTAAAATACCTTACAATTAATAAGGGCTATAATCTCGGCCTTTATTAATTATTTAAAGGGCTTACCTAGGGCCGTAATAATACCATTCTTTCTTAGCTACTAGGCTAGCTTAGCGTTAGTAATTTCCTTAGCTAAGAGATAAACGTAGTAGGTTATATTATTACCTCTAGCTACTACGATACAGTTAGTATTAACTATATACTTCTTTTACGTTTAAGTACGGGTTTATTAAGGCGAAGGTTGCTTTTACGTTACTTATAATAGTTAAGATCGTTAAGGTACCGTAATCGCTAGTTCCCTTATAGTAGGCATAATTACGTTAACCTCTTTAATAACCTCGTTAAAAGGGTCGCTATAGTATAGTTTAATAGAGGTTAATTAGAAGTCCTTTAGGCCTTTAATATTAACGGTATAAGTCTTATAAGTAACTATAATAAGTTTATATAGGCCGGACTATCCTCTGCCTTCTTACTACACGCGAATAAGGGAGCTAATCTCTGTTATCTTTAAGTTAATAGTTTTTAGGCCGTTATAAGCAGCCAGGGCCTTACTAACCTGCCGTTACGCATAAAGTTTCTATAACGCGTTAGTTACTTTACGTATAGCTACGGCCTGTTAGGTAATATCTAGCGATAAGGGTAAATTATCCGTTATATAAGGATACGTACTAAAGACTAAGAGGGTTAGAATAATACTATCTAGGCTAGCGGTATCGTTAACCACCTTTAGTGCGGCCTAAAGAGCAGCGTCTTTAGAGATAGCCGGATAGTTAGCGTAAATAATATCGTATACCCGTTAGACCATTACGTAGGATCTTTTAACCTTTCTAATACTATAATAGGCCTTAATAGGAACAATCTTTATATTAATCGCTATAGCCTAAGCCTTACGATAGAATTCGTTAGATATAAAGTTACAGCCGGTATCTATAATAATCTACTCTAGAGGTCCTTAATATACGTTAATCTAGTATATCTTAAGGGCCTCCTACGTGCTTTTAGTAGAAATGTCCTTAAGAAAGCGACTAGCGTTAAATCCTATAGCTTAGTTAATAATATAAAGGACTAGAAGGTTACTATTAAGATATATAATATTAATAATTACTTTATAGTTAAAGTAATAGTTATTACGAAGTTAAAACTTAAATTGTTAAGGGGTAGTACCTTTTATTTAGTAGTAATAGCAGTACTTATTAAGTTATTTAATTACGTAATAGTTAACTAGGTAACCGGCTGTTATAAGCACCTTATAGAGCCGTTAGACCGATAGGTAACTAAATCGTTAATATAATTAGTAGAGCTTAATATCTATAAGATAACAGTTAGTAGTAATAGATCGCTTTAGGGTATTAAGAAGTAGCTAAGGATAGCCTTATTTCCTTATAATAGGTATTTAAAGGGTGCCCTAGACGAAAACGTCTATTACGTTATTAAAGTAAGTAGATAATTTATCTATATCCCTTAGGTATAACAGAAATAAGGTGTTAACAGGTACTACGTAAAAGTTAATAGACCTAATTAGATGTTACGGTTAGATATCTAACAGTAGTGTTTTCTACTAACAGGTAGCTAAGGTCGATACTTAAATAACAGTAACTGGTTCTTGTTGGCTTGTTAGTAATCTTACTGGTCTGTTAGGTATACGGTGATTAGTTATATACTTGGTAGGCGTGGGTAGCTTGTATAGCTTTATAACAGAAGGATAATCTAAGAGTTACTTATGGTAAAGTGAATCACGAAGTTAATTACTGAAGAGCTATAGGAGTATGTCCTTAAGTGTGTCTAAGTCCATCCTATATATAAGTCTTACGTTAGTGTTCTGTCCTGGATATACTGGATAACTAGTTACTTTACCTATCTGTGGATAACTAGAATAACTAACCACTTTGGTTATTTACCCTTGTTATGTCCTTATCTTATTTTTATGTGACCTGTACTATAGTTCTTCTTAGTCTAAGGAGTTATCTGTCAGCCCTTAGGTTTCTGTCTATATAAATGCTGTGCCGCCCTTATCCTTAGTGGGGCTGCCTTACTTATAACTTATTAGGTTGTAATATTAGGTCTCCTCTTAAAAGGTCTTGTCCTTGAGACCACATAAGTAGGTGGTGTCTCCTAGGTTAGGGAGCTATTAAACTTGCTTCCTTTAATGATACTTACACTATGTTAGGTCGCGTTAAAAAACAAAAGGCTGTAAAGTCGTCTAAGAGTCGTCTAGCCAAAGCGACTGTTTTAAAGAATTCTTTACTTACCGCTATTCTCTAAAATTTCGTTATTATGCCGACTTATTCTTATTGCGAGGGTAAGGGCTACTCTTTGTGCGAGGTGTCTGCGTCGGACTCCTCTCGCTGCGCGGAGTGTGTGCGCCTTTGTTGCTCACGATGCGATGTTCTGGGTGTAAGGGCTGCGGAGCTTTAGAATATTGCCACTTAACACTAAAAGTTAGAGGATAAGCTTCAGGCTGTAGAAGAGAAAGTGTTACGTCTTTGTAAACAGAAGAAGATGTGGTTTGAGAAAATGATGCGCGCGGTGCGCCGTGGTATTAACAGTGTTAAAGAGTTGGAGCGCGTGGAGAAGAAGGAGGCGGAGGCCAAGCAGCTTTAATAGGAGGGGGCTCGCCCGCCTTCTGCTGGTTCTAATTATCTTCTAGAGGATTTCGTTAGAGACTAGGACGCTGTCTACGGGGGTGTCGCCTTATTGCCCTTAGTGTTAGCTAAGTATAGTTTGCTAGAGCCGGGGTTAACTAGTAGTTCTAGAGTAGCTGTTAAGAGTGCTAGAGGTTCTTAATTAGTTCCTATAAGTTGTCCTTATGTCTGTATCCTTTCTATTTAATAAGATACTATGTTTCTATATTTTTTTCTCGTTTATCTATAATTCGTTTAACTTTATATTCTGGTTCGTTTGGTTCTATAATAATATAGTCGTTAGTGTTTAATTCTTACGGTACTAGTTCTAGCAGAGCGATATAGAAGACTAGGTGGATTTTTATTATGTCTAGTAAGTTAAGTTTAAAGTTAACGTCTAAGACTTTTTAAATAATTTTAAAAGGTCTAAGTTTTTTATAATCTAATTTATTACTTAGTCGTTTTGTTTTAATATTACGTCGTAAAAGATACGCATTATCTCCCTCTTTAAAGGTTAGTCCCTTAACCCTTAATATATTAGTATATCTCTTTATTTATGCCCTAATAAATTTAAGGTCTTTAGCGATATTTCTTTAGATTTCTTATAGTTTGTTATAATCTACTACAGCCTTTAGGGCTTATAGTCCTTATTAAGGTTCTCTGTATGCCGTAGGCTTAAATCTATAATTTAGGTAGAATAAGGAGTTTAGTATACTTTCTCCTATAGTACTGTTATAGGCGAATTAGGCTATTAGTAGTAGTAGTACCTAATTGTCTTAGTCGTAGTTAATATAACATCGTAGATACTGTTTAAGTATCTAGTTAATTCGTTTAGTTTGTCCGTTAGTTTGTAAGTAAAAAGCGGTTAATAGCTTATAATTAGCTCCTAGTTACAAAATTAGGGATTTCTAAAACTTAGATATAAATAGTTTATCTCTATTAGACACGATTTCCTTAGGCAATCCGTGGTTACTAATAACATATTTTAAAAACGTATACGCTAGGTCTTCTGCCGTACTTAATTCTAAGTACGGAATAAAGTATACGTATTTCGTAAGTCGGTTAACAATAACTAATATGCTGTTATAGTAGGTTTTCATAAGTAGTTCTCTTAACTTTAGAAGTTTAACGATAAAGTCTAAAGAGATTAAGTGCTAGGCTTCTAGTAGCGCTAGTAGTAGTTATAATTATCCGTATAGCTTATACGGACTGTTCTTACTTTTCTTATATATTTCGTAATCTTTAATTACTAAAGCTACTTCTTATCGTATAACCTTTTAATCGTAATGTTGTCTGATTTACTTAAAGGTTTTTATTACACCTTAGTGTCTATATGCCCTAATACTGTAAATTTCTCTAATTTGTTTAGGTATTATTCTGCTAGTTAAGCTGGTATTAACGCGTCTGCTAATTATTAGGAGTTTTTGTACTAGTATAAGGTCACCTTAGTTATCTTACTTTAAGATAATAAGTGTTTCTTTTAGTACCGGGACCTTATGGTCCGGTCTTTAGCTTAAGGCATTAGCTCTACCGTTTTCTATTCCCTTAATATAGATAATTTAGAAGTTAAATTTAGAAAGTAATTTAGACTATTAGATCTGTCTCTTGTTTAGGACTTTTAATATAGTAAAATAGGCCAGGTTTTTATAATCTATATAAACCTTAACTTCGTGCTTAGTACCGGATAGTTAAGGTTTTTATTCTTTAAATGCTTTAATAATTACTATAAGTTCTTTATCGTAGATCTAGTAATTAAGTGCAGGTCCGCTAAGTTTTTATAAGAAGAATACATAAGGGTGTAGTTTCCCTTTTTTATCGCGTTATCTAAGTTATCTACCGATAGTGTAGTCTAAAGCGTTAGTTTCTAATTTAAAGGGTTTTCTTAGGTCTAGAATAACTAAAACTAGTTCTAAGAGGACTTATTACTTAATGTCCTTAAAGGCTTTTTCTTATTTATTAGTCTATTTAAAGGGGGTGTCTTTTTATATAAGCTTAATAAGGGGGTTAATTTTACTAGAATATTCTTTAAGGAATCGTTAATAAAAGTTAACGAATCTAAGGAATAATTAAATGTCTTTAACGTTCTAAGGTTAAGGCCAGTCTTTTACTATCGTAATCTTCTTATTTTCTATCCTGATTTTACTAGGCGTAATAGTAAATCCTAAGAAGTTAACTTATTAACTATAAAATACACTTTTCTTAGGTTTAACTAAGAGCTTAGCTTCTTATAGCTTCTAGAGTACTTAGTAAACGTACTTCTTATATTCTTTAAGGTTATAAAAGTAAATTAAAATATCGTCTAGGTAAACAATAATAAATATATCTAAGAATTCTTATAGTATATAGTTAATTATAGTTTAAAAGGTTACTAAGGCGTTAGTAAGTCTAAAAGGCATAATAAGGTACTTAAAGTTAGCTTTTCTAATATAGAAAGTAGTTTTTTATTCTTTGCCTTTTTTATTCTAATTAGGTTATAGGCGCCTTTAAGATCTAAGGCTATAAACTATTTTGCGTTATAAAGTTAATCTTAAAGTTCTAAAATTAAGGGTAAAGGGTAGTAGTTCTTAATAGTAATATCGTTAAGTTATTAGTAGTTAACGTAAAGTCGTAGTTTACTATTCTTCTTTAGTATAAATAAGATTAGGTATCTCGCTAGGGATATAGATAGTTAGATATAACCTTTTTAAAGGTTCTTAGTAAGGTACTTATTAAGTGCCTCTCGCTCTGTTTTGTTTAGTCTATATATCTTATAAAACTTTAGGTATTTACCTTCTTTAAGCGGTATCTTATGGTCGTATAAGCTATACTCTAGTAAGCCTGTTTCTAACTCTTTAGTAAACAGCTTCTAATACCTATAGTATTCTTTTAGGATTAAGGAGAGTCGTTCTTCTTCCTACTAATCGTTAATAAAGGACTTAAATCGCTTATCTTTTATAGGTTTAACCTTTCTAATATAGGCGACGTACCTTAGTCGCTTAAATTTACTTAGGGGTTATAGCGTGTAACGCTTCCTTATAGCTAAATTATCTTCCTATTAGAGTTAGCCTGTTCTTTAATTTATCCTTAGGTTATACTTTTATAACTATAAGATCCCTAGGATAATATCGTTATCTTTTATCTCTATTATATTAAAGATAAGTTATTCTTAACGGTTATAGGTAACTATAGGGAGTTACGCTGTCTCTAATTTAATAGTGCCTCTACTGTACTTAACCTTTTCTCCTTTAACGGTCCGTAGTTAGTATGTTTATTTCTTTTTTTTCTATAGTATTCTTTATCTGTTTACCTATTATAGTAACATAAAGTTTCCTTATACTCTAGAATTAACTATTATAATTACAGGCTAATTATTAATCCTTACTTTAATTAGTAAGTACTTATCGTTACTTATGTCCGTTAAGTAGAGGAACTTTTCCTCTTTTGCCTCCTATAACACCTCTATAGTTAGCGTTTGTCGTTTTTTAACTATTCGCAACTTACGATCTTAAGTCTTAGGGGGCTAGGTCTGTTCTTAACCTTTCCTTACTTCTTAAGTTCCTGTTTCCTATATCTCTAAGCTTCTGCCTTAGGTACGTAGTATAATCTGTATCTATCTATTTAGTAATCCTCTTAGTAAGTAATTGTCTTATTAAGGCACTTTATAGGGTACGCTAGGCTAGGTGTAAACGTTATAACGTTCTGCTTATTTAGGCTTCTAAATTCCTATAGTGCTAACTAGCTGTTTAGGTAGACTTCTAAGATAGCGTTAGTACTATATCTTCTTAGAAAGAACTAGTGTTTATACTTCTATGCTATATAGTCGATACAGTAGTCTTAAATATATTCTGCCTAAAATATCGTTCGGTATAAACAATATTTAGGGTTTAGAATTATATAGTCTCTAAGTCGTAAGGGAATAGTAGACTGTATAGCGGCTTAATATATACGTAGTCTGTATAGTTTAATCTATTAATCGTCTTAATTAGGGTAGACAGTTTTCCTTATAGTTCTTTAAGGGATATTATCTTTTTCTCTATCTTTACTAAAGGTATTATTAATACTTAGGGTCCTCTAAAGCGTCCTTTAAGGTTCTATAATTGTTGAACGGACTCTCCTGTACACAAGAGAATCCCTTAGTACGATCGTACAGGGATAAATGTAGGGTGAACCAAAGATATTATTTCTGTGACTGTCTTTCCTAACTACTAACTTGCCTTCCGTACGAGCAGATATATCTGGCTCGTACGCCATGAGTCAGTTCGGACCGAGCACTCATATCTTCCTTGTGGTGAAACACCCTGAGTGCTAAGTATCCAGTCTGTGCACTCTCCCTTTTCCTGGGTATCGTGCGGTCATGTGATAGTGCTGTTCCAACAATAATAGTATTTAAGCCAGTAGCCTCTAAGGCATAAGATAAAGTATCGTAGTACTAGTAGTTATTAGCTACTAGCTATAGCTGCCTTTAGTACTATAGTAGAATTTTAATAGTAGTTCTAGTAGTATTAGAGATAGATAATTTAGGGTATACCGTAGAAGGTATATACGCTTAGTATTCCTAAATTTCTAGTATTGCATTAAGTTATTCTTATGCCTTTCTGGCTATCTTTTATTTAGGGGTCTTTCTGCCTACTACTAGGGTTTTAACTGTTTGTCCTTATTCTTTTCTTAGTTCCTTATAGAGCTCGTCCTTAAGCTTCTTTAGCTTTTAGAGGTCGTTTTAAGCGTTTAGGCGTTATCTAATACGTTAAATTACTACGTAAAGGGTTCGGCTTAACTTAGGCTTCTCTAGTAATCGTTAGATCCTAATAATATACGTATTCTATAAGTTATAGATATATCGTAGGTTATATTTATTTACGTTAATAGGTCTATAGGTTTTTTAGTTCTAATTTAGGGTCGTAAGTTAGTTTATAACGTAAACTAGGTCCCTAGAATATAAGAGGTCGTAAGGGGTATTACTTATCTAAATTTCCTTTTAACCTGTAAGTTTTTATATTTCCTAAGTTAACTTATGACGTTATTCTAAGGTAAGTCGCTAGGGTCTCTAGGGTTTTAGCTTTTTAATCTTAATTAAGTTATATACGTCCTTAAGGTCTAGGATTGTAATCTGTTTATAGCCTGTAGTAAGGGTCTTCTTAGATAGTTCTTTAAAGTACCAGCCTGCTTATTCCTTACTGTCCTAGTGCGTAACGTAGTTATTATTATAGCAGGCGGTCTAAGTAAGTTATACGTATAAGGTCTTCTATATTATACTAAGGTTTTTAGCTTTCTTAGGTACTAAACAGAATCCTTCTTTCTTAGGGCTCTTATATTTATAGGCATAGTGTCTTATTTTATTATAATTATAGTATTTATCGTTCTTAGTATATCGCCTCTAAGGGCGTTTCTTCTAGGTAGTACTTAGGTCTATAGGTCCGCTATAGTAACTATAGGCGGTACTTTAGTTTTTATACTTTAGGGGCCTTTCTACCCTAAGGTTATTATAGTTATCCTTGTTATAGACTAGTTACCTTTTGTTCTTTAGGCCTTAGTTATATCGTTTCTTAGTATTAGCTTAAGGTCGTTAGTTTTTACCTTTTTTTCTTTTTTATTTATATAAGCAGGTGTTAATATAAATTATAAGCTTAATATAGTCTAAGAATTCCTTTAGGAGGGTAATTATCTTAATAAGTTTATCCTTAACTTCTTTTTTTAGTCTTTAGTAAAATATAAAGGTTTTAGATTTATTAGTAATATCTAATCTAGCTAAAAGTCTTCTAAATTTAGCGGTATAGTATAAGGCTGATTTAGTTTGTTATAGGCTAAAGAGATCTTATTTAGCCTGTCGCTTTTTATCTATATCCTAGAATAAGGATAGGAGTGCCTTCTTAAATCTATAGTAGCTAATAAAGATTTCTTAGGTCTTAGGTTTAAGTTATTCTTAATCTTTAGTTATAAAATCTATTAGGTAAGGTTTAAACTAAGCTAGCGCTTTTCTCTTAAAGAATAACGTAGTATAGATAACCTTTTTAGTATCGTCTATAAAGCTAATATTATAAAACTAGTAGTAAGCTTTAACCTAAGTAAGGAATCCCTTAAGGTGTCCTAGGGTTCTATCGAACGTTTAAGGGTTATTAAGCTTAAGTTTGTCCTAAGTTTTAAGAGGGGTATTAATAATGTTAGTAGCGCCTTAGAGTATATAAACTTCGGCTTTAAGCTCTATAGTTCGTTAAGCTTAGGCTTAAAGCTACTTAAGGGCTATAGTATTCTCGTTAAACATAGCCTATATATTAGTAATATCCTTATTAGCACGCTTAAGTTATTTAGCTAACTCTACGGTAGTATCTTCCTTATTGCTAGAAGAGTCGGCCTCCTTTATCTCCTGGTTAAGGCTTTAGGGCTTAGGGGTGGCCGGTGCCTTCCCTTTAGCTCTAAAGGAGGATAAAGTAGGGGTGGTTTTTATAGACATATTTTATACTGTTAAGTAAGTATTAAGGTTAACTTACTAAACAGGAGTAATTAAAGTGTTACGGTTAGATATCTAATAGTAGTATTTTCTACTAACAGGTAGCTAAGGTTAATACTTAAATAATAGTAACTACGGCTTATTAGCTTGTTAGTAATCTTACTGGTCTATTAGGTATACGGTAATTAATTATATACTTAGTAGGCATAGGTAGCTTATATAGCTTTATAACAGAAGGATAATTTAAAAGTTACTTATAGTAAAGTAAATTACGAAGTTAATTACTAAAAAGCTATAGGAGGTATTTAGTCTAGTTAGAATAAATGTCCTTATATCCTATTATTACCTTATTAGGACCGATCTCCTAAAGTCGGTCCTTATTAAAGACCGATCCTTAGTATGTCGGTTCTAGGTTATAGACCGCTTATCTGTTATTAGTCCTTCTTATCTTTACGTAACCTTCCTTAGTTCTTCCGTTCTAAGAGGGGGATTAACGTGTTCCCGTGCTATCCCGTATATAACCTTGTCTTATAACCGCTAGGCGCCCGTAGGGCGACCCTGGTTATGTTATGCTTGTTAGGTCGTAACACTTACCTTCCTACTACTAGACTTATAGACAGTAAAGCTTTTTATCTTTACAGATAGCTCGTTTACTAATAATAAGGACCTAACTTCTTAACTAGGCTTTATTATTATCCTGGCTAACGAAGTTAATAAGGACGGTAACTTTAAGATATAGGGTAACGTTATCTATTATAGCTCTACGAAGTTAAAGAGGGTCACGCGAAGCATACTAGTATCTAAGATCTACAGTATAGTTACAGGATATAATATAGCTTACGCACTTATATCCACGCTAGTAATAATCGCTAAGAAACTTAACATTCCTCTTATTTGTACTGTCGCCTGTACTAACTCTTATTCTTTATATAAGTGCCTTATAAAGTTAGGCACTACTAATAAGAAGAGATTAATAATCGATATTATAGCTTTACGACAGTCTTACGAACGCTAAGAACTTTACGAGATCTAATAGATCGCCAGTAATAATAACCTAGCCGACAGGTTTATAAAGTCTACGCTAAATAAGGCCCTTAAGAAGCTTATTAATAAAGCGCCCGTTAAGATATAAATAAAGGGATAGGTTTTATAAGCTAATTAACGATATAATATAACTATATAAATATTTATATAAGCGAATAATACAGGAGGAAGTAAAGGAGATAATAGAATACCGGGCATTATAATATTAGTAACTAACTAATAGCGGTAATTCGTCTAATAAGTATATACGCCTCTAACGCCTTAGCTAAAGAGAAACGCCTATAATTAAGACGTCGTAAGACTGCGTTAGCGGCTAATATTACGATATAATAGTAATAGATAGAGGATCTTTATATACGGTACGTAAGCTAAGGCTATATAACCATAAAAAGTAGGATACTTCTTATTTTCTTTATTTTATTACGGTTTTAGGCTTTTTAGACAAATTACTAGCTAGTAACTTTTTCTTATATATAAAAGTTACTAGTATTAAAGCAATAGGGAAGAGGAAGGACTATCAAGGATAAATTACGTTACGTAATATCTACGTAACGGACTTTAGTAGTAGCTAATAAGAGTGTACGGATTCTCTAGCAGCTAGCTAAAGGATATCTTCTTAACCGCCTAGCCTATCTTCCTCTTTAATCTTAGACAACTATTATTATAAGTAATAACCCTTTTCTGTTCTTTTTAATTCGTACGAATACCCTTACGGGATATCCCTTATTGTTTTACTAATATCCCTTATTATAAAAGGATCTACTAGTGTTACTATATCTACTGTTCTTACCGTTATAAGTACGATTAGTCTAGTACTAACTATTACTATTATAATTAGCAAGATACTGCTGCTATTACTATACCTACTATTATAAGTACTACTGTTACTTTCCTTTAGTAATAGTACCTATTATAGATCTTAACTAGTAAAAAACTTCTTATAGTATAAGAGCTAGATTAAATAAGATAAGATTATACTTATTAATCCTGTAATAAGCATTAAGAAGCTTAGTTCGTATAACTTAATCCTTGTAATAACCGGAAGGAAGGGCCTGTTAGAGGACGGTAAGGCGCTTATACAGTAACTTAAGTAATTCGGGCTTTGTTTTAAAAGGGTTTTCTGTTACTAAGTAAAAGAAAGTTATCCCTTCTTACTCTATTAGGTAGCCTTACTAACTTTACTTATTCTTAAAGTTATCTTATAACTTACTAACTATTAGAGGGAAGTTACGTATCTTATAGAGATAGTTAGCGTAAAAGATAGAAGCCTTACCGTAAAGTATAATAAAAAAGACATACCTATATTAATAAGGAGGGATACTAACTTTATTATAGTTATTCTTAAAAAGCTCTAACTTTATGTTTAGTACGTTATAGGCTTTACTGCTATATCTAATTTCGTTAGTATACAGCCTGTTTAGGTCTCTAAGGATCTTAGAGATTAGGCGTAGGTAATTATTATAACTACCGCGTTAATTACAGTATAAAGGGATGCTATTATTACAGAAGGGAGGGGTCTAGTTAAGAGGTTATTACTACTAAAGACCAGGCTATTACTAGGCCTAAGCGGTAAAAGTCTAATTACTAAAGGTCTAATTAGCAGGTTATTACTAATAATAAGATTATAAAGTGTAATTATATCTTAGGTCAGTATATAGGTTAGAATTAATATCCTTACCTTAATCTTAAGTCTAGTGGCGATTGCCTTTAGTAAAAGTCTGGTTACTAAAGTTACTAAAATCCTAGGTTTATTAGCGGGCAGTAGGGTTTTAATAAGCTAGCTAAAGTAACTGTTAACAGGTAGTAAAGGGGGGAAGTTTGTTACGTATATCCTTATACCCTTTAATGTTTTCTTATAACGCCTAGGTTAACTTCTATAATCGTTAGGTTAGGTTACTAGTATCTACCGATAGGTAGATACTATAAAAGAAGTTAGGGTTATTATTAATAAGATTAGTTAGCTCTTTATACTCTATTTAACCCTTATTTACTTCCTCTTACGACTAAGTATAAAAGTCGCTAGCTAACGCGTTAAAGAGCTTTTACGCGTTAGTAGTATAGTTATTTTATAAGAGAGAGAGAAAAACCCTATATAACTTAAGATAGTAACAGATAGTAAAGATAACCTTCTTATTAATATATCTAAGTATCTCTTCTAACTATTCTCTAAAGTCTTCTTAGAAGGTTCTCTATAGCTTTCTCCCGCTAAGGTTATCCTTAATCTAAGTAGCGTAAACGTAAAGGGCGTAAGTAGTAATAATAATAGAATCTGTCTTACCTTTAGTAACTTTATTATACTTTCCTTATACGTCTAGGTTAATAAACTTCTTTATCCTAGTTAGGATTAAAGGATAATTATTATTAATAGATATAAAAGTAATATTCTTTCCTTTTATATAGGTAGATAGGGGCAGTTAATTTTCTCTGTAATTAAACGCAAAGGATAAAGGTAGAAAGCTTAAGGATCTAAAGGATCCTGTTATAGGTAGGTTTTACTTAATAGGCATAATAAAGATAAAGTTAGTAATTACGATTTAACGCGTTATTTCGTAAGGTGTAAGAAAGGGAGGTTTATTAATAATAAAAAGGTTAGTAGGAGTAATAGTAACAATAAGAAAAGTAAGATAGTAAAAAAGGTAATAAAAGTAATAATAATAAAGGGTAATAAATAAGGGTATTATATTAGGTAAAGTTTTTACATTTAGGGTCCGGGTATACACGCGGAAGCTATTCTTTATAAGTCGTTAACAATAGCGTAATAGACGCAGCTATCTAAAGATATCGTTAGCGGTTATAGGAGTAACAGTAAAGTTATTGTTAGGTAGTAGGTAGCACTTAAGAAATACCGAAGTACGTAGTAAGTCTCTTCTGTATTAACCTAGCTAATCTGTAGTAGTAAATCTAACTACTGATTAGTATTAGTAAAACAATAAGGGATATCCCGTGAGGGTATTCGTACGAATCGAAAAGAACAGAAAAGGGTTATTGCTTGTGATGATGGTTGTCTAAGGTTGAAGAGGAAGATGGGCTGGGCGGTTGAGAAGATATCCTCCAGCTGGCTGCTGGAGAATCCGTGCACTCTCATTGGCCACCGCCGAAGTCCGTCACGTGGATATCACGTGACGTACTTCATCCTCGATGGTCCTTCCTCTTCCCCATTGCTCCAACAGATAGATAGGTCATCGGCGAGGTGTCCATATACCCTGGAAAGATTGCTCCGTTTCTATACCCACCATTGGGACCGCAATTCAGGCGGGAAAATACGTGCTGAGTTGTTGAGGACCTCGAAGAACATTCAGTAACCTGTTAAACACTATTGAAATCAGCTCTTGAATGTTAGTACCTCCATCACTAGTACCCTTTGGTAAAACAGTTAATGGAGTATATATGTCTTTTACGGAAACGATATACTCAAAGCATCCGAGGACAAGAGTCAGGAGCTGGCCATTGAAATTATAAGGTAATACTGTATCAACAATTGATCAGAAGCGGCTCACAGCTGAAGAAGTTGGGATTCCCTAACAATGGGTACATGTCATGTTACTGGGGAGAGACCTAAACTTTTCCATGCAATGGCCTTTCACGGCGTAGTTGCCGAGAGGACTATGTAGTCCGGGCCTCGGGATTTTTGTCGACTTTGCTGAATAAACTCAACGCTTTGGGCTAACTATCCATGTGTTTGTGAGTGAAACCAACCCGAACTCATGGAGCCTTCTGATGCGCGCATGACCACTGAGCAGCTGAAATCTCGAGAACGCATAGTAGAGACGAAGCTAGACCGGCCTAGCCAAGGACGGAAAAGGATGGATTCGTGGGGTTTGGAAACCCAAGTCTTCCTATGTAGTTCACTTCATGCTTGAGTACCGTTTTTTTCTTCTTCCCCCTCCCCTTTTTTGAACCCAATGCACACCTGCTGCAGTGATTGCGAAGGAAGTTGAGTTCTGTTCCATCAGTCACTTTGCAAAGCGATACATGATCACCTGCATGAATTAGGGAGGGCACAATACAACTAGAAAACAACTTGTGATGTCGCACAACTGTGTTCCTCTGAACCGTCTCATTTTAACTTCAGTGTTGATTTCACGTTCCATGGGATGCTAATCCAGCCCTGAGCCTTATTCCCAGGTAACAAATCACGGCCAGAACCAATCATGTTCCTTAAGCATGGCCATTTGAAACGCTTTTGACTCGCAAACCGTGTTATTTGAGGGGGTTTCAATGTACCATAGTGTTCCTGAAGTTGAAATGGGTCACCAGTTTATTCCTAATGCGTTGTGTCGCTAAAGATGTTCAGTTGTGAAAACTTAAAAGCGTGAAGGTGCAAGACGATGGCTCATTTGATGAAGTAGGTAATGACAACCTGAATCGATGGCATTGACGGAGTGGACTAGAAGGACATTGAGTGACACACTCATTACCAAGTTGTTGTGCACTCAATCTCAGCGATAGACTCGCAACGAGCGTATTAAGGTACACAATTTGAACCGTCATGACTGACAACCTGAAGAAAGACTGATAATCGTTAATGCAAAGTGACTTGAATATGTCTAAAATACATTTATTCTTGGAAATCTCTATAATATGGCTATATATATGCTATCACGATATCTAAGGCCTCAGTGTTCCTGTTAGAGTTTTACCCCTGAGACGGTAGGGTTGTCAGATACCGAACTCCTATATGTGTGCATTTGCTCTTCAAGAAGGTAAAAAGGCAAGCCTTACACGTGTCAATTGTTTTACAATATCGTTCAATTGGAGCTCTTAGGGGTGCAGATTTTGAGTAATGAGGGCGGGTGTGCTCTCAGGCCTTAGTCGAGAGTCGAGCACTGCATCATACTTGGAAATATTATCTTGGTGAACCATCTAGTATGGTACTCGAAGGAGATAGGCTTCATAGGTTTCCACTGGTCATTATGGATAATGTGTTCATATAAGTACATAGTGTCAGAGGCAAGGAAGGCTAGCTATGTTGTGCTGCGCGAGTCCATCGAACATCCAGACGTTTCTTTAGCCACAGTCTCATGGTGAGAGAGATGAGGGGGCTGCGCCACTGCGGTCTCCTTCAACCTGGAGCCCAAAACTTGCTTTATAAAATGAAATCGAACACGATTCTATAAGAGCCCGAATGACAGGTGTGACACGAAGGATCGGAACTGTTCAACGGATGATTATGTGGCCCAACCTGCCCCCAGCATGATGATAAGATGCCGGTAAGATCGAGAACTCCAGTCCGAGGACGAGCTTCAGTGAACCTTGCCGGGGGCGATAGACTCCTTGATCCCAATTCCAGGCCTGAGGGCCAGGGGTGTGTGTGTGTCCTTTTAAACTAGACAGTTTTGAGAACTGCTGTGGCTAATTGATAGAAGCGCAGAGGCGAAGCATGATAGTTTCTATTAACCTAGGTTCCTGATTAACACAACCTGGTCAGTTTGACTATGATTCCCGTCGGGTCTAATAATCGTTCTAACTTAAGAAATCGATACGGCCGATGTTCGCCTAAGCGAGCCTGCAGCCAGGTCAACCGAAGCCCCTTTTGAAACGTTCTCGCGCGAAAGACTACTCTGTAACTTTTATTTATAACATCGTCCCCGAAAATACTAAGATACGTGTCAGCCTAACCACCACCGGTATACAACAGCATACGCTTATAACATGCTTATAGACAAGCAGCCTCACCTAGTAATCAACACTTCGATACCACACTCAAGCCAAAGATGGCTGTTACCGAGCGGGAAAGAATCCAAATTACCAGCAACGTACAGGTGCAAAGATAAGCACAACCCAAAGGTCAGAAGAGTTCACTCCCACGGGTGGGAGCTACATCTCTGGTGCACATGCCGGGAGAGCTGGTTAACGCAAGCCTGTCGTCGCGTAGGCTATCCGGTGCGGATTCTAGAAATCGAGATTGGCGACTAGAAGGGGATTCGAACAATCGACCTTGGCGACCTGCCACAACCCACAGTTTGAACCAGAACCCCTACGCCCAGGGGCCGCCTTCTGTGTTGGCGAAAGCTCCAAGGAGATTTGTTGGCCAAGAGGGGTCACGCGTGCTTCTCGGGGCCGTCAAGATACGTAGAATAATGGGATGAACAGACTGAAGCTGCAAGAGGAAGGAGCGTGGGTGATTCGCTTCTGCCTGTTGTGCTTTCATCCGGTCTTTGCTCCTCAAGTCCCGGACGCGGAAGTGGGGCGTGATTGTTGACATCTATCCCCACAGCAACAGCTGCCTCTGTGAAAGAAGCGTTTGAGGACTCCTACGTCTCGTGGTGGTGTTCACAAAGGTGATGTTACTTTGGATGGGCTTTAAGTTTTGCTTGGACGTGGTCCGCCCCGAAGCGAGTAATCTTGGCTCCACCCTCCACGTTTTTCACCTACTATGAAGCTCAGTTCTCACAAGTTGGCTTATGTTGTGTATGTTAGTATTGATTACATTGACATTATGGGTAGCTGCATCGTGGCAGTATTTGCTGGCTCAAGTGAACAAAGAAATCATTGACGTCTCATGGCGTGAAACATGTGAGCTCTGAGCTTCGGATGACGTGGCGAAGCACAGTAGGATACAATCATCCATATATGAGCAGCCTTGTGGGGTATTTATTTGACGCACCTTCTGTTTTTATCATTCCCGCATTTCAAGTATGGTTGCAGAGGATCTACGAAAGCTGTGCCTTTGGTATATAGCATCCGGATCTCAACTCTTTTCTGAACTTGACAACTGTGTAGCCTTCGGCCAAGCTTTCCTGCAAAGTTGTACACTGCGATTCTACTCTGTCGCGAATTATTCCTTGCCTCCTGTTGCGCATCACTAGTCTAGCATACAAATATTGCAAACGACATCACGAGAGCAAATATTCCTCTTCAGGTGGGAAACCAAATTGATGGGGTTATTGGTCATGCACGTATTCAGGAACATTCATTTCCATTCATTGTATCCGGCCGTGACTATACTAGGTCATAAGTAAAGACTGTAATCGTCTCCCATCAGAGACCTATCATCATCAATACGTTACACACAAGGTATCCAGCCTTATTCACATCCTTTCTCCCAATTACTCCTGGACATTAAAGAATGAAGTCGAAATAGAAACAAAACCTTGCCCCACAGTTTACCCCAAATCATTGATTAGCCCCTTATTTTCTCCAAGTCGTTTTTTTTGCATGTCCCGTTTGTAAAATACACAAACAAAGGGAAAGGGGGATAAGGTATACAGGTTCAAGGTGGAGATCAACCTTCTGATGTCTTCTTTTACATCAGACCGACAACGGCGACGACCGCACCCAACGCAGCGCCGGCAACCTTGACGGCGCGGTTGGAGTCACCGCCGGCAGCAGCGTTCTGCGAGCCAGAGCCGGAAGAACCGCCCGTCTCCTGGGCCGCGAACACGCCGGTAAAGGTCGTGAACAGCGTGCTGCTGCCTGAGACGGCCTGAGCAACCGTGGCAGGTCCCGTGGTAGCAACGCCGTTGATGGTGCGGGTGAGGGTGACGGTCTCGGTCTTGTAGGCCCAGCCAGGACCCATGCCGCCCCACGCGCCGCCCGGACCCCACCAGCCGTCGACGGGGCATCCGGTGATGGTGACAGCGGCATCCGTCTTGGAGGCGCCACCCCACCAGCCGCCGCTGTAGGTGAAGGTGCTCGTGCTGGCGCAGTCGGTGAATGCGTTGCAGACGGACGAGGAGACGGAGGTGTAAGACGCCAAGGCAGCCGAGTCAGTGGTGCAAGCGGAGCGGACGCAGTCGTTCAGTTGCGGGGCATCGGTGCAGAAGGCTTGAGGTGTAGGGGTGGCGGTCGCAAAGTGGGAGGAGAAGCAAGAGCTCTGGGGGGAGTGTGTCAGTCAATTTGGGGAAAAAAAGGCTTTGGGAAAAGGGAGAGTGTTGAAGAAGATGGGACAAGTTGTTGCTGTGATGGGAAAGTGAAAAACAAAAAGACAAAAAAAAAACCAGAAAAAAAACCATGGGACTTACAGCGCACTGAGCAACACCCTTGCCGAAGCCGCCGGGGCCGAAACCGCCCCATCCACCGCCGTATCCGAACCCACCAAAGCCGACGCCGTTACCGGGGCCCCAGTTTCCGTTACCGGGCCCGTTAGGAGCGGCAACAGCAGCAGCGCCCTGAGCCAGGGCAGCAGCGACAATGGTGGCCTTCATCTTGGATTGTTGTTTTGGGTGTTTGCTGTGTAGTATACCTCGTGGCAAACGGAAATATGCGGTGAAGCAAATGAGAAAGATTGGATGGATGTTGCGACGAAAAGGAATATACGTCCCGAGCTGATGGTTCAAAGCGAAACCCAAACAATAGACGATATGAAGCTCGAAAGGCTTCCCTTTATATCCTGCGAACGACATGACCGCCTCCTCGCCTCACACACACACACACACACACATACGCCTCTCCACCCACCGACGTCTCCGGTGATCCTACTACTGCAGACTGGGGTGAAAAGACAGAGCTTCGGTCCCGAAAAGTCGTATGGCAAAAAGCAATGACATGGTGTCTTGGTGGCCCTTTCGTCGCCTTGGTAAGAGAACCGCCCCCGGGTCACGGACACCGCGTGGGCTCTTCGAGCTCTCTACAGATCCCACGCGACTGGTTCAGCACGACGCTTGAAGTCTTGTCCCTCCCCCCTCCCTCCCGCAGCCTGCCTGCTTACACTTTACACACAGCTCATCGGTGCAGCTCGCCCTGTCCATCCACCCCCTCGACTCAAAGCCACCGCGCGGCCCTGCATAGCAGGGTCCCGGTCAGTGTCAAAAGAAGACAGAGAACAGAGAGAATAGCGCGCTGTTGCCCAACCAAAAAGTTTGCCCAGAGTCAGCCCTTGACCTGCAGCAGTCGGACGAGTCTAGTGGCTCTTCGGCATTGTACGCTTACCTTAGCTTAACGGGGTCGCGTCGACAAGGCATTGGTGATGTGTCACGACAGATAGGAGTCCGGGATGGGGTTTGGGGAACACCGGCCGTAGCGGGAGCCCCTAGTGTCGATCGGTGATCCATTGCAGTCCAAGCCAATCAACACCAACCTCCGTTTTAACCGCATTGGCTCGGTCCCTCGGGCAACTCGAGAGAATTGTCCTTCTTCCCTTCGGTACTTCTCTTTTTTGTCGCGTAGAGGCTTCGGCTTTTCGCCCTCTGCTGCGTCTCTTCTCTGACGTATGCGCGTCGACTCGTCCGAATGTGTGCGCTGGTGCTGCTGTTGGTGCGTCTGTCGCCTCTGCTGATGCAACTCGCAACCAAGTCATCGGGATCGTGCTGCCCCTCAAATCGGGACAAAAAGAATGAAACGAAACATTGTCAGCGAGTGATCACTGTCTGGGCGCCGAGGACCTGATCACCGAGTTGGACTGTGTCCCTATTCGATGTGTTTCAGAATATGTGCTTATGCTGCTGCTGTGCTCGGGCTGATCAAGCCCCACCCACCGCCTAATCCAGCTGCCGTCACAGTAGGCAGGAGATCGTTGGCTAGCTGCCGTCGTTCCGAGGGACGAGGCTGGTCACATCGGCATGAGCTAAGGTAGGTACTTTGACGGGGTTTCGCTCCAGCCTCAACAGATGACGCGGACAGTTGGCTGACACCGGTAAGTCGGGGAAGACTCAAGGATTTGAAAGAAGAAAAGGTCAATTCTCTGCGCGTGTCTATCATGTCTAGTCCCACGTGTGTCGGATAGTCGGCCGTCTGCAACGCCGTCCCATCCCCTAAAATTAATCCTAACTGATAGAAGGACCCTGCTTGCTTGATGCTGTGCGGCAGGCCTGTCATCCCAATCCCATCCTCTTGCAAACTCCAGCGCAAAAAGAAAGTTCAAAATCTCATCTCAAACATGCCGTTGCTGCAGGGTAGTCCAGTCCCAAACCCATACAAGTAGTCCGCTGCCCCCAACACCGCATTGTTCTCCTTCCATGACGTCTATCTCATCATCATCATGAATGAAATCTTTCGAATCCAAGGTTAGCGGTAGCCCCGTTGGCAAAGCCACTGACATTCCGTTCGCCACATGGGCATGCTCTACAGCATCGTGCCGAAGGTGTCCTCCTCCTCCCTAAACGGTATTGGTTTGCGCGGACTGGCGTCGTCCGTGGTTTTGCGGTGGCGGAATGTGAAGCCGACGAAGAGACTCTTTCCCATCTCGTCATCACGATCCGCCATAGTCTCCAACGCCTGCTGCTTGTCATGCACCTCCTTGTACTTGGCCATATCGGCCTCGTTGGTGAAGTCATCAAAATATCCTGCGTCAGTCTCCGAATCGAGTTCAGGCACGAATGGAGCCTTCGTGCTCCGCAGGGTGTCCCAATCAACCTCGGCGAAGTAGTGGTGCTCAAAGATTTCTTTGATATTGGAGAAGCGCTTGGACCGGGAGTTGATGCAACTAAAGACCAAAGTTAGTTGTGGTACACAAATCCTGGAACAGGATCACTTACGTCGTGATAAAGTTCCATGTGCGGTTGCTGAGGAAGTAGTTAGGATCCTCCCAGACAGGCCGCTTGAGAACCTCTCTCCAGTGCTTCAAGTTCCGCCAAGTTTCATCAGGAGTAGAACCAGCAAAAGGAGGGAATCCCGTCAGTGCCTCAAACAGCATGCAACCCAAACTCCAGTAATCCACAGTGTAGTCGTACTCGTCTCCTCGAAGAACCTCAGGTGCCATGTAGTCAGGCGAGCCAACGATGGACTTGGCGTAGTTCATGTCTTTTGCCCGCATCGTCTGGTATCCCTCGCGTCGCTCCGCCACAGTTCGCTTGTCCATGGGCTTTCCGAACGGCACCGATGTCTCGGAAGCCTTCTCGAGGCGAACCCGCATGGACTCTATCTTGGCTGGAGCGAGCATACCGGCTGCCAACCCAAAGTCAGTGAGTTTGACGTGTCCAGTGGAGTCAACAAGAAAGTTTTCCGGCTTCAAGTCTCTGTGAATGTAGCCCAGCTGATGAAGGGCATCGACAGAGCAGAACATCTCGGCGATATAGAACCGTGCATGACGGTTGCTCAGAACACCGGTGTTATTCAACAGGGTGCGAAAATCTCCACCAGGCACATACTCCATGGCAAGATAGATACTCTTGTCATCCTGAAACGAGTATAGCAGCCGAACCAACCAATCACTCTTGGCAGTGGTGAGGATGTCACGCTCAGTCAAGACATGGCGGACTTCGTCTAGCTTGAAGAGCAGTTTCTTGCTCATCACCTTCAAGGCGCAAACCTCGCGAGTGTCCTTCTTCTGAGCGAGGAAGACCTGGCCGTAGCCTCCCTGTCCAACCTGCGTCAAGATCTGAAAATCACCCTGGCGAAGTCTGACGCGTCTCTTTCTCAGGTTGGCGCGCTCTCGGCCCTTGTACTTCTGCCACATCTGATTGTACGTCGCTTCGTCAGTCTCGGGTGGAGGCGGAATCTCCGACTGGAACGCAGTCAGGCGGTTCTGTCTGGAGCCGACGTATGTCAGGAGGTCGAAGTAATAGTCAAGAAAGTCTATTCTTTGTCAGTTGGGCGGCGGCAAATTTTCAAGAACTGAAACATACAGAGCTGTGTCACGTTGACCAGTCTTCGAACATTGGGGCGTTGCAGGATCTCCAACTCTTCGGGAGTTAGAGCTCTTTGGGTGTTGAACTTGTTCCTGGGGGTCACAGCTTTCTCTCTAGGCTGGTACAACTCATGGCGAGAGATGGCGGCATGGCTTTGCTGGTAAGGGGAGTCGGTGACTCCTAAGCGCGAAATGGGAGGAGTGTTCTCTTGTCCGTGTGACTTTTTCAATGGACTGCCAGCGGATGTGGCTCCCTTGTGCAACACGCTCTCGTCCACGTTCGGGCTGTTTTCGTTGCCTCTTCCAGGGGACTGCGGAGTGTTGATCACGCTCAGCGGGCGATCAAGTCTGGGCCTTTCGAGAATAGGAGTGCTCAGCTTGAGCGCATTATCGAATGCGTCAGGCAGTTCGTTAGCTCCAGGGGGAATTGTCCTCTTGCTAGGACTGCCCTGGGGAGTATTAGATGGGTTGATGAAGCTGTTTCTCGTGGGTGTCTCTGGTCGCGGCGAGGTATGGCTCTCCCTGGTCCCTCCTGGGAATAGATTGGCCATGAAGCCCGACATCGTTGTGATGGTGCCAAACTGACAGACCAAGATGGGCTGAGGGAGGAAAGGTGATGGAGGCGGGAAAGCGAAAGCCAAAATGAGCAAACAATCAGCTGGTGAGGGGCAGGCTGGCGAGGAGAAACTGGAAGGGATCGAAACAGCTGCAAGATACGAATAAAGTCGCGTGCTTGTGATAGACGATGACCAGCGCGGCTTATTTTGTTGTTATCTTCTCCGCCGTGGGGTTGACTTGGGCTGGAATACAGGGCGATGGATGGAGACGGCCCAAGATCTATGGACCTGACCAAGAAAGGCTGACGGTAACCATGCACAGTCGATCGCTGCCCGGGTGGACATTCGTGTTTTAGGGGGGAAGACAGGGAACAAAGGGACAGTGTTATTGGCAATGCGGGGCATCAGGTCAACAAATGTTGCAGGGGCAACTATCAGGTCCCTGTTCAAAACAGCATCACGTGATACGATAAGATAAGCTGATGATGCCGATCATCGAGCTATCGGAGCAATTAGTCTTGGCTTGCCAATGTCCAAAGCTTCCCTGCCTCTGACATACAACATTGACAACGACGTCGAACTCACCCCGTTGCCCAAATCCTACCCTACCAGCCCGACGTCTCAAGATGCCGAAGGAACGCAACTTCAATCCGGTACAGGCCCAGCGTAAGGCTGACAAAGCTAAAGCAATCAAGAAAGGTACGCTCCGATCCTGGAATTTGCGTACGCCCTTAATCGGTGACATCTTCACTGACCCATCAACCATCTAGGCAAGGCTGAAGTCCAGTCCCGTCGCAATGAGAAGCTTGCCCGTCGAAATCCCGAACGACTCCAGAAGCAGATAGATGATCTCAAAGCTATTACAACAGGAGGCGGCAAGCTGTCTCGCCATGAAGAACAGGTCCTCGAAGGTCTCGAAAAGGAGCTGCGTGCAGTGAAGAAGGCACGCGAAGCACTGGGCGACAAGGCCCCATCTTTTGGCCACGGTGGCTTTCATCGCGATGGCGATTCCTCAAGAGGCGTCCTTGGAAAGCGGAGGCGGGACGACGACGAATTGACAAGCGACGAGGATGTCCCGGGTGACGTCAAGAGGATCCCCATGCCGCGAGATACACCGCCACCGATTCCGAAGGAAGTGATGGATAAGTGGTACGCAAAGAGACGAGCCCGCCGGCAAGCTGAGCAAGCCGAACACCAGAAACTAGAGGAGAAGGGAGAGAAGCCCGCAACGCCAGAGCCGAAGACTGTGTACGAGGCTAAGCCCATGGTTCGAAACTTGACCAAAGAGGCGGTATCTGCATTCGTGCCTACCGCCGTCAAAATTAAGATGGACAAAGGCAAGGGCCAGAGTGGTTTGATGGAGCCCGAGGAAGCGGACAGGCTTGAGCAAGAGGGTTACTTGAAGGCAGTGACCCCGATCGATAAAACCGAAACCGCTGCACCCAGGAAGGTTATGGTTGAAGATGCTGACGATGTCGACGTCTGATTTGGTACGAACTGCGCATCTAAACTTCGACAGCCAGATTGTGCGTATGACGCTGGTCGAAACGGCCTGGCAGGGGATTGAACTGTTCATAACCCAGTGGCATCCCACACGACGAAGTCTTCTCGCAATTTTACGCAGCACACGAACTGGGCGAAAGTCGAAACTACTTCCGCCTGACAGCCTATCTGACAGCCTCTTTCGTATTTCCCGTACTGCTGCACAACCCGCTAAGTTCTTCCATCAGAACCAAACTGCGGAATGAAAGCATCCCCTTTTAGCGTTACAAGCTGTATTGGGATACGGAGAGCATCTAAGTCGTTGACGCGCATGTTATGTCGACGCAGCGATTACCCAGATCTAGAATTCAAGTCTGAATCCCAGCATCACAAGGACGTCAACGGCATGGCTGACAACCCTCCGCCAGAGCCTTGCAAAAAATGATGCAGTTTCGCCTGCTACTTGGGTCTGGCAGCTCATCAAACTTCAGAAGCCGATCCACTCTTTAACAGTGAACTGTGGAAAGAAGTAGCCGTATGATCGTTATCATCGAATCATCACTTCATTTCGAATGAAGCAGGTGAGAATATAGTGCGTCTTCAATGCGATGTGCAGTGTACTCCAAGCCCTCGAGCCGGCACAGCAGCTTTTCGACTCGGTAGAGACTGCAACAATACAGCTGATTGAAACCGAAAACAGTGACCTGTTAGGCGTAGAAATAGTAAGAGAGTGTGTAGACCGAACGAGAACAGTGACAGTTATAGCAAAGCTCACATATTTCCGTTAAATACAGAAGCACTTCTTGCCAGGATCACGGCGAGCTGTTGCGGTTTCAGGACTTCCAGAAACCAGGAAGGCTTCCTCGCAAAGAGCTCCGCAATTACATCTTTGCGGATCAAGTACGAGTACATGTTGAGACTCTGGCCCCTAGTGGAAGTACAGCCGCTACCAGGACCATGGTCATCCAACGATGCTAGACGGCGGCTTGTGGCCCATGACATGGAGGCATCCATCCAATTAGGAAGGAGCCTGGCGAGCATGGCAAGTGTCGGCTACGTTCCGGAACATCACAACTCGATAATACGCAGATACTGCAACATCATTGGCCAGAAATCGAGGAGAGAGCTCCGAACAACCTGGTGTTCTCATTGGCTCACCGGACCTCTTGTCGACTTTCCACAGAATCAACATGACCAACATCTGACGTCGCCAGATATTGAACAGAGCTGGTTATTTGAACGCCGTTAGAGACATCCCCGGCCAACTTTATGCCGGACTCTAACCCCCAGTCGATTCCATCTATGAACGGACCCCTTTCCGAGCACATCTGTCCCAGCATTGCCCTAGCCAGGCCAAAATGCCCAACCTCAACAGGCGGATGAGGTCGTGATTCCACGGACAGCTTGGAATCTTGTTATTGGCGAACTACCCGTGCTCCATCAGACTGCCACAATGACCTGACTTCTTGTCATTGTGGAAAAGTTCTGCCGTGTTGTCGGTGACTCGTGTGTGCCACACGTATAGGATTAGTAGTGGCGGTCCCAGGCGCTCTGTGGAAATTTGTCACCGAATTCCTGTATTCGTCCGCCTTAGTTTGCAATATCAAGACGGCAGATCAAGTTACTTGCCGAATCATCCACCTGCCTGTCTGCACTCATTACCAAAGACAACAGTCCTGCAAGCGAATCCGAAACCACACCCTCAAGCTAAAGCACCTCTCACCCCTGAGCTATTCCACTTATAGCACACTACACGTACACGTTCATCAACATTGGGACGTGGGGAGCTATGACCAAAATATTCATCAAAAATGTTCGAGTTTTCGATAGCGAGGTGATCCGCGACGCCGGCAATGTTGTATTCACTCGGTCCGCCGGAAATATTCAGGACCCCATGGCAGACGGCTCCGAGGCCGAAACGTCTGATTACGTTGTTGACGGGCATGGCTGCACACTTTTGCCCGGCTTTGTTGACGTTTATGCGAATATCAAGGGCGCGAATGCTGCTCTCGGCACCTTTGCAAGTCACGGAGTCACCACTGTCATCGACTTGAGTAGTAATACCCAGCAATGCCAGGCCCTGCGAGTCTATGCTGCCGGCCGCACGGGTCTGCCCACCTTCCTGACCTCTGGCACCGAGGCCGCACCAGCCAAAGATTACCAACCGCAGCTATACGACAGTCCTGACGAGTCTGTCATTCGCACGCGTAAAGACGCCTTTAACTTTGTTTCTGCGAGATCGAGCGGCCCAGACCGCGCAGACTTTATCAAAGTCGTCGTCGACCTCCACGCCCTCACGGACGATATTCTTAAGACTATTGTCGACGCAGCTCACGCCCATGGCAAGCTCACCATTGCCCGCACCGCCGGAAAGGCGTCCTACGAACGTGCTATGCGTGCCGGCTTCGACATCTTCGCTCACGCACCCCTTGATGCGGCTCTCGACCCCGCCCTAGCGCGCGAGATGGCCGCTCAAGGCAAGATCTTTGTGCCGACGCTGGCCATGATGCGGAGACGCGCGCCGGCTGAGAACTCCGACAAGTCGACCGCGACAACCACCGACACTGGCGACAGGGTCCGTCCGTCAGGTATCCCCTCGCAGCGCCGCGACGTCGATGGTGTCAATGGTGTCAATGGTGTCAATGGTGTGGACGGTGTGGACGGAGACCACGACAACAACTCGGCCGACGCGACCTCGAGACAGTACAGCGATCCGGGCGCTACGGCGGGCAGCGACTACGGCAACGCGACGGCTAGTGTGCGTACACTACACGACGCTGGTGTGACCATTTGCGCCGGCACGACAGCGAATCTGATCCCCGGAGCCCAGATTCCTTTTGGCGAGAGCTTACACGAGGAGCTCCGTCTACTCGTCGAAGCCGGAATGTCACGGCTCGACGTGCTGCGCTCGGCGACGTGCGTGGCGGCCAAGGCGTTCCAGCTCAGCGATCGGGGTATTGTACGGAGCGGCCTCAGAGCGGACCTCGTCCTCGTCGAAGGGAATCCTCTGGAAGACATCAGTGTGACGCGCAATATTAAGAGAATTTGGATACAAGGGGAGGAAGTCGATCCTCGGAAAATTGAAGCATAAGGGACACGGGGTCCATGAAGACAATGAGCAACGATGGGATGGTGGCTGGAGATTCCAAGTCTGGTGTATTTGTAAAAGTAGATTCGAAGGTATTTCTTCATATATTATTGGAAACATACCACAGTCCTGCCCTTGTTCAATCAAAATGCATTGAAAACACACGTGTCATTGCTACGTGCAGTCCGCTATCAATAACCGAAACCATTGCAATCCATGCGGGTTCTGTGAACCGATTTTGCGGGCGTAGAATGAACGCTAAGATAACTCCAGCAGCCAACCAACTCCCCAAGCCATGACGAAAAGACAAGAAAATTTGTTTCCTCACAAAGGTGGTCGACACACAAACACATCGTCACCTTCCTTCCCTCCATCACGTCCTCCGTCGTCACCCTCTGGCCATACATGTTCAATAGTCTCTCCGAACCTGACCGTATACGTCCCGTTCTCGGGATCCAACATGCCGCCCTTTGCACCGTCAAAAACCTGCACCCCGCGTATCAAAACCATGGGCGTGACGCTTTCATGCGTCGCCGATTTCCGTCCGTACGACGGCACCCGCATCTTGAGTGTCCTTGCCCTCTCCTCGACGCCCGCGAGCAGCTCCTCCGCGCGGCCCGAGACGCCGGCGCGCGCCATCTCGTTGAGCACGCAGCACGCGCGGCCGATGATATCATGGACTGCAGGAGTCGAGGTGTCGGTTTCGAGGCGGGGAAGCAGAGCGTGGGCGACGAAGGAGCAGTACTCGGCGGCCCAATATTCGTGCTTGATGGTGTAGATGCCGCGGTAGATCCAGAGGTTCGTCATCAAGGAGCTCGCATGGAGAACTTGGAGGGAGGCAGCGTTGCGGCCGTCAAAGAGATCGGTGCAGGCGTGGCTCGTGTAGCTGAAGAGGAGCTTTAGGGCCACGAAATCGTATGTTGCTCTGGTTAGGGAATGACTGTCAGCTAGATTTTCGTGTCGAGGTTTCTTGTCTGAAATCGAATGGTAGGGACAAAAGATGTGACTTACTGGAGCAATAAAACGGATGGGGAGACGCTGTTGCTCGTCATGAGATGATCTGGAAGTGTCAACTTCCAACAAAGGAGCTTGTTGTAGAGCGCCGTGCAGTGCGCGCTATCCAGAAGTGATATCTGACCGTTCTTTCCGAACCCGGATATAAATTGATCGGTGATTTCGCAAAGGGAGCATTTCGCACTGAACACTTGCAATTGGTACGACGCCTGGTTGGCGATAGCATCCTCGCCGGAGGAGGAAACCGAGGCTGGTGAGCCGAAGTTTTGCTGAGCTTCCAGGTCTTCGAATGTCTTCATTATGAGCGGTCTCGAAACCAGCATATCTGGAGAGAATAGCATGGCTACTTTTCTGTGAAAGAAATGACCCATCAGCCACAATGTTTTAGCTCTCAGCCAACCAAGGGACGAGTGAGTGAGTGAGTACATACGCAAAGAAGCAATAAAACCCCCATGTTATATGAGAAACCGCCTGCCAGATTTTGACGTCGTGAGCATCATCCTTTCCGGAAAGTCTGAAGAGCGCGGAGCCGCCCGTCTCGAGACCGAGTGCCAACCAGGTGTCCTGGAGTAAGCTCTCGAGGCTCGCGCACTGCGCGCGGGACGCTCGAGAGCCTTCGTTGCTGGAGAAGAGCCAGAGGACGGCCGCGCCCTGCAGCAGAGTCAACGAGCTCACACCTTTTTCCGACTCGAGCAGCTCAAACGCATGACTGGCGAATTTGTGGCCGAGTGTAACAATGTCTCCTGAATACGAATCGGGGTGCTTCCTCGTTGCATGTAGCTGCAGTCGTCGAATTCAATCGTTAGCGTAAAGAGCTCGTGTGAAAAGTAAGAGGGGTAACTAAAGGATGGTCAGAAGGACGCACAGAAGTCACGGCAAGAATCGCATTGACGAGGAAGGGCGAGCAGAACCGCCGCTGCCGGCCAGTAGAGGAGGTCGGTCTGGCAGAGCTCAACCCACTGACAAAGAGCTCTCGATCAATGAGATGGGACAAGGTGCCATCCCATGTCCAAAAGAGATCAATGAGGTAGGTCAAGAGTTTGTTATCTTGCGAAACGATGGTCCAGCGCGAGACAGGCAGAATGGGGTCGGAATCAGTGTTGCCGGCTGTCTGTTCTTTCGCTGATCCGCCGGAACTAAGTCGGTGAGAAGTCAGTAGAATTGGGCGAGGGTCGGGATTATTTGGCTACAATCTACCTTGTCGTTATGGGTCGAGATAGCGACTCGCGATTTGAGTCTCCTGTTTGGTCCGAGAGATCTGGTGAGCCTCCTGGCATGTCGTCATGTCAACAATTACAACGTCCCATATCTCCTATATAGCCGCAGAGTGTGGAAGTGCCTACCTCTATGGTTGTGAATTCTTGGAAGTAACAGACTGGCATCAGCTATTGACTGAATTGCTTCATCGAGGTGTTCCGAGTGTTGTAATTGCTTCAAGATATCTTGAGAGGCGCCGTCCCGACTCGCTCGGAGCAGTTCCAGCACCCTTTGGCTGCTCTCGTGCGCCCTCGACACGTGGCTGAGCTTCTGTTTCTGAGCCTCCCTCTGCGAGAGGCCCTCAGGGACTGGGTAGACGCAAGGCGTGTTTGATGTCGTGCAGACGTAGCAGCATGGACGAACTCCATCGCACTAGCATGAGTTTCAGCCAGACTTATTCGTTCCTCGACCATGCGTACAATAATGGTAACGCGGTGAGTCAGAGAAATGGCTATATTTACTGACCTTGACCTTCCTCTTCCGGCAGCCTGAATATTCAATTAGAAACCCGACCTGTCAATTTCTGGGAAAGAAATGGCATACCATTGCACGCTGCTGACACTTGCGGCCTCTTCCTCTTTGGTGCCGTTATGAGGTTGGAGGCCGCCGGCGGGCCGCTGACGGCGAGTGGCAACAGTGGCCTGAGCTTCACCGTGTTTGACATGGCTTAAGTTGGTCCGTAGAGAGAGATTGTGGACAGTATCACTTTGCTGGCTTGTATAGAGCGAAGATTGCAGAGAAAGCTGGATGAATGAGTGACTGACTGAGTTACTACCTCGGACAGCATAGGTACAATATAGCTTTCCTTGGTAAGAAGAGAGGTAGAGAGGGATGACTCAAAACAACTTTCAGAAAAGCATCATCGCCCGTCAAGGTCTAATAACCAACATACGCGGGACGCCTCGGGTCCGAGTGGGTGATCAGAGAAGCGAGAAAGACGGGAAGAAACGACGTGATATCAAGTTGTTGAGGGGAGAGTGATACAGATAAAGAAATAAAAATACCCCGGTGACGTTTGGTCGTTGTCCTGTATCTGAATAGGCAAGGTTGCGTTCCTGTGATGTGATGAGCGTGAACCAAATTCCCGTCGGTCTACAGCGGCCACAGGGAGCAGCACAAATATCCACCCCCGTCGGAGAAGGCAAGGATGTGAAGAATAATACCAATATTTGAAGCCGGCCTCTACCGGGTTGTTCCGATTGTTAATGGTGCGTGGGGTTTGGGAGGAGTTTGGTTGTCGGCCGAGGAGCCAAGAGTTGTCTTACGGTCCGGAGCAGGCGCCGGTGGTCGAAACCATCAACGGACCAAACATGACGGGACCTCAATGTTGTGGTTAGGTCACCGCATGAGTAAGCAAAAGCCAGGGCTCAAGGGGGGCGGTTTCCGAGAAAGAGGGGTTGGACGCTTCCCCGTACTGTTGGTCGGGCCAGGGCTGGCCTCCAATGTCCGCCATCACTAGAGTGGTGTAGAATAACGGTTGCAATAACCCGAAACCGAGCACAGTGTACCTCGTTCACACATGATTCAAGGGGGCAACCTGAGACAGGCGGTAGGTATCTCGAGGTATTCATACTTACTACCCGCACCACCCTTCTTCTACCTTACCTCAGGCAGGGAAAAAAAAGAGTGACTAGACACTGAGGCCCTGGCAAGCCCCTTGGAACAGCTGATTGACAAGGCCGAAGCCAGCTCGGAGGTAGGCAGTAAAGTGAGAGAGTGTTGAGGTAGATGCATGAACCGCACCAAAGGGGTTGGAAGCACATGCCAATGGTGCGACTTTGCAGCTTCGGATGAGCCCCGGGGTACCGTCAGAAGCCGCTCTGCAGGTAAGCTCATCGTCAGTCCGAGATAGCGGAGAGGAAGGGAGGACGGACGAGAAGGCAAAAGGAAATACGCAGAGGTGGGCAAGGCTTCCGTTCCGCAGGCTGCGCGCTTGCAATCCTTTAAACCCTGCTTTCTGCAGGACATCCACCCCCGGTTCATCTCACGGGACGTCGTTCTACATGTACTTTGTCGTTTTTTAGTCAATTCCGCCGTTATACAGCTTGACAACGCTTTGCCCCAACGTCCCGATCCTCAAGCCCCTGGGCCCTTCTGCGCCTTGGGTGGGGTTATGCTGTCGGGCCGCTCGCACTAGAACAAGACACTCTGTTGAGTGGCTACGTGCTCAATACCTTGATCCGTAGGACACGTCGGAACGGGTTCGTTACCCGGAACGGGTTCGTTACCCGGAATGGGAAGAAGGCTCCCGGCTCATTAGACCGGCTCAGCTCATGGAGATGGTATTGGGGGCGTCGCGAACCCCTGTGCCTGCAAATCTGAGTTTGGAATGGGATCGATCAAGATTGCTGACACGCTGTTGGAGTAAGCCCCAAAAGTGCAATGGTCTTCCTCATGGAGGCGATCAGAAGTCTGGTTTGCGGCCGTCTCCGCCGTGAGTGAGCTACATGTCAGACGATCGCAAACACGATATTACGAATACCGCTGATTGTTCGAGGATCTAGACCAACGTGGAGACTTCAGCTGGGCATAAGAGAATCTGTACACCTCTCTCGCTGTCTCATTCAAACTCCTCTAGCTGGTCAAAAGACCGCTCCAGGCAGAAACATCTACACGCGCATCGAATTCCAACCACCGTGCTGCAGTCGAAGCCAAAAAGAGTGAATACAATGAAATACAAAATTAGAAGAAATTTTCAACGCCAGGTCTCGCAACCCTGTCATGATGTAAGGCCGGTGTAACTTCTCCTTTAGTAGCTATGGTCGCAGGGTCCAAGGGTCTAAGAACGTTGAAGATGGTTGATTGGTAATAGATCTTCGGAGTCGACTCCGACGCCAATCGTCGCTGTTGGTGTGGTCAAATGTGACACTTTGCGGCCAAAGCACACCCCCCCTCCACCCTCTCAAGTTGCGGGAAGCGACACCTGGCCTGTAGAGTCGGCCTTGCATTGGCATGTTTGGTTGGCCGCCTGTCGTGTCGGTTGTCTGCTGTGCCGCCTTCGATACGCCGTGGCTTGCTGTTGACGCGTCGTGCGACCTACAGAGGCCACCTTGGAGTTGCGACAAGATTTCTTTTCCTTTAACGCTCACATCATTGTTCCATCCATCCATAGACCACCGAGACAGGTTACGGGACAGAGTAAATCGTCCCTTGCGTGCGCGGGAACGGGCAAATCATGGCATCAGCCGCTTGTCTTGGTCTCTCCGTCTGAACTCCGCGTGTGTTGGAGCCGGCATCCAGGCTGGGATGTGCTAGCTGCAGTAGAACACCAGTGATATGCCCGAGAGTGAGACGTAGCGTGAGATCCGCATGTAGTTGCTGCCCAGGGCAAAAGAGATACAAGTTAGAGCAGGGGATTCTGAGCGCGGCGCAGGGGGGTCTCTGCGTATAGGCATTGCATGGTATGACAGTCGGGGCGGGGAGTCCTGATTATATGTATGCCAATGTATGTGTGGACATCAGCTCCGGGGATGGAGTGGTGTCGCTGCAAGCGCAGGTAGACGCAAATCATCCTCATGGGGTCATGATAGGAGCTCTCCGTCCATTTAATAATCATCATTTTGTTGTTATTATTGTTAACCCCTGTGGCCTTTCCAGGACCACAATGAACGAGGCCCATAAAAGAGGCCACAAGCGCTCAAACCCCAGCATCCAGCGTGAATTGTGGTGGAAAATTCTTTTCGATGCACAATGATGAGCGACTCGTGGGCCTTATAGAGCTGGCCAGACAAGGCATTTGATGTCGGAAGCGATGAGACCAGGATACGAGGCGGCGTTGGGCTGACAGCTGAAAGGCGTTGAATGATGCACATGGTGTCAGCAAGCGGGCGGCTTCCTCTGGCATAGGTTTCGAGGATACCCCTGAGCGCTTGGGGTTGCTGGATACATCAGATATCTGTACTTTGTCGGCGGTGGAAAGGCTGCTTTGATCAAACAGGTTGTTGCACAGCTCCATCGGTGTTGACGAGTGAGAGGCGCCGTAGAAAATCATCTAACGCCTAATGGATATGTCGTAATCAGAAAGACTGCAATTGATGAGACGAGGACACGTCTGTGAAGCAGGGGAAGACTGGATTCTGAAGCACAAGAAGGGAGCGGGCAGTCGGGGCTTCTCGAAACGAAAGGACACAAGATGGTGACTGAAGGCCTCGCCGCTGGCTTGTTTTATGGAGCCAGCAGACTGGAGCCAGGAAAGCCGGGCAAGACAGAGGTCAGATTCCGAGAGGGAAAAAAGCAATTCTTGATGCATTTGGCGTTGCGCCACACTTCTTCATGAGGCTGCGGGTAAGCCAGGCGATAGTCGGTACAGACGCTGCCGGTGGTCACTCCGGGTTTTTCGGTAGGCAAGGATGCAAAGAGTGTGTGTATGGGGAGGGGTATGAGAATGTGTCCGCCTCCCAACTTAGAGTGTTGCCGACAGGATAGCCCAGATACTGCGTTATGGCATGTGTCCAGTGAACGGCCAAGGAGTACTGCACCGAGGTAGGGTTCCATGGGCCAATACGACAACGACACCGTCACGCAAGCGAGGGGTCTGCAAGAAAGCCGTGGCGGGAATCGATGGCCCCCGGGCTCACCCAGGTATCTATAGGATTCGACGCGGGCAATTACTTCAATGGTACTATGCAGTACTTGCGTCCAGCTCTATGCAGGGTGATGGCTACAATGGGCACACTTTTCAGATGAATCCCCAAGCCTCCCAATGCTACATACCTCCTCCCTACTCACAGCGTGCGGTTGCTTGTGGAACATTGATAGGGGTGGTCAGATTACAAGCATTTTATCTTCTCATCCCACCCCCCCCTTCGCGGATTGCCTGGACTCCCCTTACCTACGATCCCTCACGCTCTTCGATGAGCGTCCTGTCATGCACATGTTCGGAGGGCATGCCATGCGTGGTCACTCATGTACAAGGTAAAATGAGCAAAGACAAATTGAGCAAAGACAACCCCCCGTATCTGCATATACAATGGTGTGTAGGGAAGAAGGGAAATTGGGGGAGAAGAACAAAGAAAAAAAAAGAAGAAACAAAAAAACTGACAAGTTTCCCTACCTTGAGGGAAAAGAAGGTCGGGGGGGCAATGGAGATATGGGAGAGACATCACTGTTGCCAGTTGGTGCAGGAGGCGGGGGGAAGAGAAAGAAAGAGAAGAGGAGGGGGCCCATCGAGCGCGACTTGTTACGCAGTTATTTCTTCAACCCCAGTCGCGCAAGAGGTACTGCCGGAGTCATATCCGTGACCAATCATAAGAGCCGGGAAACCCCCGGAATGAATTCCGACGTGTCTCGCAACAGCCACTGGCCGGTTGATAAACTTCCCTGTCTGGAAATCTCACCAACAACCTATCAGGGAACCGCGCAGTTAACGTCCGGACTCATTTCCAATCTTTCAATTCTTTTCGCCTTCTCCTGCTGCTCCGAACATCTGCATGAGGTACAGTCGCGGTACCTGAACCCTGCGACCACCATCCCAGATATCTGTGCCCCCAACGGCCCCGTTCCCCGTCTGCTTTGCTTCTTGACTATCGTCAACTGCAGACCACTAGGCCCAAACCCCGTACCGTCTCTCTGGCGACCAGGCCTCCTCTGCTGCCGTCGCCGTTTGCACTCCTTGCCCACCTTTTCTTATCCCGGGTTCCCTTAACGTTTTACCCGTTCTCCTTGGACGCCCTCCCCTCTTGAAGCAAGATACGCTGTCGCGTCTTTGGACAAATATCGCCCCTCCTCAGCTCTCAACCACGTGCGCATCCCTTCTCCGTCTTGGTCCAGACCACGGCACGCCAGCCATGACAACCACCGAGCCTCGTCCGTCCCGCAGAGCGATGCGGCGCGCATGCCTTGCTTAGTACGGTATGCGTGTCTTCTATTTGCCATTTGAAACATCTGGCAAAGTCGCCCTGATGCTAAGATGACGCCTTGGGTGCCATACTTTTTTCTCTTTCGTTCCTAGTTACTCCCAAGCGGATAGCACCCCATCATGCCCATCTCGCATGCCCACAATCCTTCTTGACAACCATCAGGGCCCGGTCAAATATGCCCTTGCCCCCCGTCCTTCGTCATCGTTTCCCGGCCCCTAGTTCGTTTGCTAGCAGTATCCTCTTATTAACTTCGGACCTGTATCCGCGCGCCATCAATTGGGTCTGGTTCCTGGCCTTCGACACAAAGTGTTTTCCCTCCCATCCACCTCCTCACAATCATCCCTATTCCATATCTCCTCTCGGCAATCAGATCTACCCGGTAGTAGGCCAAAAACTCCTACTACGCGGACCGCGATTTTAAACTTTCCTTTCGCATCGCGATCTCGCTACCACTGTTAGGGCGGGCCTGTCCTGGACGTGTCCACCCCATACTTGTATGAGTCTCACCCACCACCGTAGTGCAGCCTCAGAACGCAAGTCAGCTAATATCCGTCGACTAGGAACCAAATGGCTCAGCCAGGTTATCCCAGCTCAGCCCCGATGGCGGAGGCACGGCACATGTCCCTGCCTATCTATGCCACACCGCCAGGGCAGACGCCGTTCGTGTCGCCCACCAACGAGTATCATCTATGTCAGCAGTGGCCTGGGTGGGACTACCAAATGTTTGAGCCAGTGTTCTCTCCGGGCAACTCTGCAGCATCAATCAACTCTGTTCAATGGGACGCAGAACGCCAGAGCCATCAGTCGTTCGAGGCTACCAGATCGGCAGCGGACTATTCAACTGCCAGTTGGGCGCCGCAGCCTGAGGACTGGTCTTCGTACCAACCACGACAGCAGCACCTTCAGCCGCCGCAGTCTGCCGTCTTCAGTCCGCCGCGTCAATGGCCAACCCCAGCCTGTTCCCCCCTTACCATGGCTCCGGCCTGGCAGCCACCTCCCGACCGTCAGAACCGGCCAGAGCCAGAACACAGAGCTACTGCAACGAAGAAGAAAGCAACGAAGCCTGCCAGAAAGCCGGTGGACCCGCGTCTTTCGTCGACGGCCCAACACCGCTCCAAGAAGGCGCGGGTCGGGGCCGACAGTGAGCCCTCACCCGCCAGCTCGATGTCGTACGACGAGAACGGGCAATGGGCAGAGAATGACGACGAGGGTGAAGACACCGACGCATCGCTGGCACCGCCAGGGCCGGACAGGAAGAAGACATACCGCGTCAAGAATCGAGCCGCTGCCAAGCGCTGTCGCGAGAAGACGAAACAATACGAGATCGATCTGGCCAACAAGGAAAAACAAGTCACACAGGAGCGCATGTACCTAGACGCTTGCGTGACGGCACTCAAAAACGAGGTGCTTACCCTGAAGAACCAGATCCTCCAGCATGGCAGTTGCGACTGCGAAATGATCCAAGGATACATTGCCAGGACAGCCAGCGATGTTAGCGTCGCCGGGCATGGCGTTTCTGCGATACCGCGTCCATCGGCATGAAACTGGACATGAAAGGTGCAGAGAAGGGGAGGGATTACGGCCTCATGGTGATCTCCGCTTTGAGGCGGACGCAGCACACTTACACGACAACGATACCACAATGATTTTGAGCGTGCTGAGCAGGGTACCAGAAGCACAAAGAGGATGCTACAAGTTGGGCTTGGGGACGATTCGTCTCTGCCAAAGGCGTGCTGATGTCGACGACGCTTGTCGAAAGATGGAACGATGCCGCCGTCTGGGACTAGACGTGCTCAGATCCGAGGTTTGTTTTGGACTATTTTTCAGCCCCCTTCCCCCCCTTTTCCTCACAGACAGCTCTGATGAGCAGCGTTTTTGCCGCCTGATCTCTCCAAGGCATTCTGCTTACTTGCTTTTCTGCGTGTAAGTTCGTTTCGGCTGATTGACGTCGTGGAAGCAGGTTCTATTCTTCGGTTGGCCACTCACAGATAATGTCGGCGGGTTAGGCGACGAAAGGTACAGGGCAGCCACGATGAGGCGTCGAATATCAAGCCAGTGATTGGGTTGTCTATCGCGGATACGCCTCCAGCCAACCAACGGCCACGGAGACGGAGCTCCAACGGGGCACTGGCACTGGCACAGCGCACCCACCCATCATCGTTCAGCAGGGCATACACACCGAGTACAAGTATAGTGAGTGCTTGCTTACATCGTACCATCGGAGTTGGCAGCCAGGGCAAATGATGCCATGTTATCGTTCTTGTTTATAATGATTTACCATCATCATCACCCCTGTCGTCGTTTCCCTGCATCTTGTTCTCCCTTTCCCATCCTTTCTCGCTCCTTTTTATAGGACAGCCGGCTATAGGGAAAAGAGCGCACTCTATCACCCCCCGCGTGCACCTCGTCAGGTTTCAGCAGCCACGGGGGAACACGACAGACGGTCGCAAGCGTCCAATCCTGGAGCTGCTGACAGGAACCGACAGCTGGGGTCCGATGCGCCAGCAAACTCTCGATAGGCATAGCGGCGTCTGGCTTCCTGCGACATCCTTGCCTTGCGGTGGGTGAGCAGATCGCACAGCTGCTCTTCCCAGCTGATGGCCTGGCCTAGCCATGGCCAGACGAGTCCATGGAGTTTGGACAACTTTACAAGGCTAAAGTCAACGTCTTTAACTGAGATTATTACTATTATTTTTAATTCTGGGGGGGGGGGCTTTTTTTTTTTTTTTTTTACGTTCTTTTTTTTCCCCCTACATTTCTTATTCTCGTCGGAGGTCCCGTTGCGGGAGCGTTACCGGCACCGGAACAATCTGAGGGTCCCAGCCAAGCACCAGCGACAGTGCCAGCACCAGCCCACCACCTCTGTTTTTTTAGTAGCCACTGCACCTGAGCACTGGAGTTGGCAAAAGAGCCACCGCCGCCTTGTCCATTTCGTCATACCCTTGCCTCACGGACTCCAAACAATTCCATCCGCGACAAGGACATGAGGTAGCATTTCAACGTTTTCAAAGACCCAATCGACAAAACCCGATACGAGCACAACACGGCACTTTCGACAGCAAAACCCAATCATCCAGAATGGCCGGCGGGTCGGCAGTATGACGCGCTCCATCCCAGACAATCAAGACATTCGAAGCGAAGCGGCGGGCGGATCTGCTCTTGCGGTTGAGGCCCGCTCTGGCTCTGGCTCCGGCTCTGGTTCTGCCCTCTCTTTCTCGATTCGTCCACCCGCGCGCCCGTCCCAATTGCTGCCGGCGAGCGCGCAGATCACGCCGTCCTAGCTACTACACGTCTACGCCTCCTATCACCAGTCCTTGGCAAACCTGGTTGCCCACCAGGCCTGCCTGTGGTCTTCCTGCGCTCGAGGTCACGATGAAACCCCAGCGAGAGATTCTACCCGCAGGCACAACAGCAGCCAGCAGCGCCTCATCGGAGCGGGAGTCGACCCCGCAATCTGCCACCGGTACCACACCCGGTGCACCTAGACGCCGTCCCCAGACCAAGATTGCTTGCACATCCTGTCGTCGGAGGAAATCGAAATGCGATGGCCTGCGTCCCGTGTGCTCCTTATGTGCCGGCATGGGTCGTACCAGGTGCGAGTACGACGCTGGCCCAGACGTCACTCGCTTTGCCGCCCTCAAGACCAAGCATGAGGAACTGCAACGCCGCGTTGCCCTCTTTGAGGAACTCTTCCGCCTGCTATCCATGCGCTCCGAGGCCGAATCTATTGAGATCATCCGCCGTATGCGCACCACCAACGTCGAAACAGACCTCGAAGATCTCGTCAAGTTCATCAAGAACGCCGACTTGTTGATGCAACTCGCCTCCATCCAGTCGGACCAGACACCTCCTGCATCAGGGGCATCAGGTGCTGGCACACACCTCCCGAACATGCCCCTGGACGACATATCCTCTCTTCTCGAACTATTGTAATATTGATCCAGCCTGAGGGCTTCCCCCTCTGCGTTTCTGACTGACAACAAGAACCCAGAAAATCCGCCGTTTCCAAACTCGACGCCTCGGCTCGCACTACTTTTCTGGACACTATACGACATCAAATAAACGTATTCACCTCACGTGAAGACGGTCGACCCAGTTCTGCTGGAACAGTGAAGCTGGAAGGATTGGTGGACGGAGAGGCGCACGCAGAAGTAGATGGCGAGCGACCCCCTGAGCCAGGGGCCTTTCTCAAGCATCTACTTAACGATGACATGACGAGACCGAATTGATGCACCCGTGCTGCCCCTCCGAGATTGGTGCATCCTTGTATGACAGCAACGAGTGGATGAAATTCACGAAAGGGCGCAGGAGGCCAGCATGGGGATTACACAAGGGCGTTACTGGCTGATCGGAAAGCTTCAGACGTGCAGACCAAGACGGCGAAGCAGGCAGTAGGCTTTCGAAGAAGAACAAAGTATCGGGGCATGGCGGACGTGGGGTTTCTACTGATATCGGTACCAACTTGCCGAAGGCGGAATTTGTCACTTTTCGACGAGAAACATATAGCCAGGTCCTTTGCACACGCGGCCCTGGTGACTGTTACTACGTGGCTTTGGTTCAACTGGTCGATGGAAGCCCCAAACGGTTCGCGCTGAAGGCGACACGATCCGGAGTGGCCTCGGCTCGACGCTTAAAAGGGGCGACAGAGTTGTCGACGAAAGCGTTGGTGGGTGTTCTCGCGACTGAAGTCACTTGGGAAGATGGAAAGCAACAGGCGTGGTTTGCAACCGCAAATATGGAGGTATTGCAACATTATATCTAGGTAGACAAGTGAGGCTGACGGCAAATACCCGAGAGGCGCTTCGGTCTCTTGCGAGCACAGAGGTGGACTACGACAAATGACGGACCAAAAAAACAGCATAGTACTGGTGGCAGGCTCAAAAATTGAATCTTTATCGCAAACGTACGCAACGGACAAGTCAAGAAGTGGACTGGGGAAAAAGAAAAACCCAAAATGTCCTCGAAGATGGGGTTCCAAGAGGCTCTCACTCGCCCCGTCATCATTTGTGATTCCAGGTGTCGTCCCATCTTACAGGCGCTCAACCTCCCAGAAGCGGGTGCAGAGGAGGAAACCCTCCAGGCCTCCAGGGCCAAGCGATAACTGACCGGAGATAGCCCCGAAGGTGGCTGACCCCCAAGCCGTTATCATTGCGCGCTGATTTGGGTCAAATTCACCCCCACCCCCTTGCTGCTTTGGGGATCTAACGGTGTGACAGCGTTTCGTGGGAGAGAGACGACAGACAGACTTGCAGCTGCGCACGGCGAGAGGCAATAGCACAGAGATACGCAGTCAAGGCAGCCCCCTCACAAGGTCGCACAGGCACGCAACGGCACGGGGGGAACCCCCTCTCGAAAAAGCCGTGGTAAAACAGGCGATGGCACACGAGCTGGAGTGAATGAGCGGGTATAATTCAGTGGTGCGGTGCATGCCCATGCGCCCGAACCAGGGGTCCGTGAAGAAATCAATTTCACCGACGGGTGGTAGGCACAGGGCAGGGCGCAGGTGGGCAGGCAAACCCAAACCAAAAAAAAAAACAAAAAAAAAAACGAAGGGAAATAGGGAAAAAGAAAAAAGAAAAGTGTTGCAATCGAGGGCATCAGATAGATAGGGAGCACAGCCCGGTCAGCCACACCCTGCAAGGTGAGGGCAGCCCCTCAGCCACAACGAGGGGCATATCCCACTTCACCTTGCTGCTGGCCGCGCAGTTAGATCTCCCTTCTTCATACCCATACGAATAACAACAACCAGCAATATCACCACTTTGACGTGACTATTGCTATCGACTCGTACGAGTATCTTATCGCCTGTGAGACCAACAAAAAGAAAAGAAAAGGAAGGGGGGTGTGGAAAAAGAGGCCAAGTAGCTACGCGTACAGCCCTACGGCGGGCGTGCCCCTCCGGTGGGCGACGTGGTAACATGTCGGCGCGGGCTCGGGCTGGCTTCCTCTCCTCCGCTTGCTACGACACAAAAGCTCGGAGGGATTTCGAAAGCACGAAGGAAGAACGAAAGGGTTGCAGGATGGGGTGAAAGTACCAGTAGGTGGGTGGGTAGGCAGGCAGGGCATGGCATGTGTGGCACGGCGACAAGCACGAGGCGACGACGTGACGGAGGGGTTAGTTTTGCTGGGCTTAGGCTTTTACCATGGGTTTCTAAGTACCGTATTCATCGACTTTCACATCTGGTCAATTCAGACGGACAGCAGGGGTATTCCCCGGGCCGCCCTTGTGGTCGGTGGTGCGAGAGTGGGGATGGTACGCTGTACTGGGGGAGGTTTACATCGGCTGTAGAGCTCTTAGGTCAGATACGCAGAGCACGGTCCGTCAGGTGAGATCGGGACCAGTCTCCAATGTTCATATTATGTAATTTGTGGCTGAGAGTATCCCCCACCGGATAAAGTCCGGGACTGCCAGAGAAACTGAGGCCGGTGCGCTGAGCGGCCGGAGCCGGCATGAGTAAGTGGCAGAAAACTTTCGGCGCTCTGCGGCAGGAGGGGGAATGGCAGGACAAAACAGGATGGAAGGAAGCGATGGCTTGGAGGAAGCCGAGCTCGCCATTCCGCTACCGGCCGAACCCCGACTTGCGGACGGTGTCATGCTTCCAGTTTTTCTGGGTCCCTCGGGTTCCTCCTCCCTCCTCTTATGCAACTTTGCTTGTTTGTTTCCGGACGTCACTATGCTTTATAGATGAGTCAACACTTGTATGTCTACCCATTGAGAGCGGCTGGTTCGAGGAAGGATGCGCAGTATCAGGGCGTCGCCTCATCCGGATCGACAGCTTTGCGAAAGTCGGGGTAAGCCAGTGGTCACGTTGATGATCCAAAAAAAAAAAAAAAAAAAAAAAAAAAAAGGGGGGGGAAG
>LFIW01001818.1:0-64439 GCA_001625285.1 Colletotrichum incanum
AAGGATAATGCCCTCGTACTCTTCCTGTCGACTGTCTTCCAGGACGGCCAGGAAGTTATCTGCAGCCGCCGCCGCCTAGCTAGGGATTCTGCTGCTAAGAGGGCTGCCCGGCAAGTCTTTGGCCCAGACGTACGTAAGGACCTTCCAGTCCCTAGGGCAATCGATGAATACAACCATAAGATGAATGGGGTTAATGTGAGTGACCAGATAAGGTCCTACTATTAATACAACCACCCTGTTCGTCGAGGGGGCTGGCAGTTAATTGCCTGGAATTTCCTACTAGAAGTAGTAGTTGTGAATAGCTTCCTACTACAGCTCTGGGGCAGCCCTAGGTGGCAGAAGGTAAAAACCCACTACTAATGGCGGCAGTTGCTTGCAGCTCAGCTTATCCAGCAGTTTGGCCCATTAGCAGGCGGACGGAAGCATTCACGACTTAGGCGGGCTACAGACAAAAGGAATACGTCTATTCCATGGGAACACCACAGGAAGGGATTAAGGGGGGCTAATTCACTTTGTTCCTACTGTAGCAATAGGAAAGCTTTAAGAGCCCGCCAGACCCTAGCTGAGATATCTGGGAATAGCCTTATACAGAAGAAAAGGACGCGGAAGGGCTGCTTAGACTGTAATGTAGCTTTATGTACCAAGGGAGATTGCTGGTACCTCTGGCATACCCAAAATATATAGGGATTAGAGGTACTTTTACCCTATTGGTTAGCTCAATTAATCTAGAAGCCCTTATTGGCTCTACCCCGCCCTTGGCAAAAATGGAGCTATTCCGCACCCGATGGGATATGCTGTCGATCGAGGGAGAAGGCAAGGCCCTTCTAATGTCGTCGCCGGGGACGCACAAGAGATGACGGCCAAGTAGGTGCCAGAGTTGTTGGTCAAACGGACGACCGAGATGAAAGCCAGACAAATTTGGCTGCTGCAAGGGTAGGGGAGGTCATTCCCTCTTGTTTCTACGTGGACAAGGGTGGCGGCGAGGCTCTTTTGAGCATGCTTCCTTATATTTGGTTGTACGATGTCCCAAACGTGCTTGTGAGCCGGGTCACGCAAAATGCAACGGTTGACTGGTAGCTTATGGTAGAAGCTGAAGCAACTTTGTTCTTAGGTCAGATAGCCATACCGTATGACGTTTGAGTTGCTTTCCCGTTTCCGATGTTCCCAATAATTTCTCGAAAAGCGTGCCGTATCATGCGTGGCATTCCTTACAGATTGAGGGGCTCAAGCTCTCGTCCAGGCTTAGCTTCTTTCGCTTCGTGGAATCTGATCATCAAAAGAAGACCAGCGAACTTTCTTTAGGTTGCCGCTTAAAATTCCCGCCCTGTATAAGAATGGTGACTGTGAAGATGGCGATATCCGATCTCTGGATAAGTGACGTTAATGTTGATGTGTCAAGTACTATGTATACGTTACATAAGCAGCGATGCCATGCCCCCGCTGGGGAGCAATCATTGTAATCATCCAGCTTACATCATCCGTCCGTCGACATTGGACGAGGGAAAGCGCGGGGCATGTACCTGTACCTGTACTTGGGTGGGGCAAGATTGAGGGCGGGTAAAACTGAGGGCGGGCAAGATTGTCTGGGCGGGCGAGAGAATCGGGACCTGAGCTGATTACTGGTACAAACCGCATTCATGACAACTTGGGCAGCCACCTGCCCTGTGGCCTCCAGCCAAGCTTAATCTCCATTCATTGCCTTGGTTGGAAGTTGCTGCCACACTAACCATGCAGGCAAGCCGTGTCTCTTCTTTTTCTTCTCTTGCTCGTTATCTTCTCCTACACAACAATACGCACAGTCGCCAACCTTGGACCAAACCCTTCGGCGCCTCAATCGACAATAGCCGCAACATCGCCAACTGCATCCGCATCCGCATCCGCATCCACCACGTCCGGTCACTTTGGCCTCACTTGCGGGCCGACTTGTCCCGGATGCCCTCGTTCAAGACGTCCCTCAACCTCCAGGACGCGGATCTCAAAGCGAGAAACAGCAGTCGACTCCTTCTCTAGGGGACTGGCCTGACTAAACGCCTACGATGAGGAAATTTTAGTCATGATGTCCGAGGGGTGAGAACAACGGCGACAGCGCCGGTTTCGTGGCTGGGTCGTTATTGGTGGCAAACAGCCTAGTGGAGTAGAGGCTTTTTCGCCGGGCCGTTTTCTTCTTGCAATTGCATCCATCACCACCTCGTCTGAAGCCCTCAACGGCAGCTGCACTTTCGTGGCTCTCTGCCATCCGCGCCGCGACGCGTCGCGCTGTTCCTGTCACAAAAACACACACGACCAACCCTAAGTAACATACCGCTCTTCGCTTCTTCCATTCCGCCGCACACACAATTCAACCTCACTTCAGTGCAACATCAACAACAGGTGCCGGTCTGGTCATGGACCCAACCTCGGCCGCCGTTTGTTACCACTGACATCAACCTGACACGAGTCCAATTGTTTCCCCATGCCTCACATCAGCTGAACGCCCTGCTTCGCCCCGGATAGATAGCTTCTCTTCTTTACTTCACGCAACAGTTGACCAACACACCCACGTTCCGTCGTCCGTCCGAAGAGATAGCTGTCTAATCGAGAATTTCCACACGTGCTGGGCCTCCATCCATGTCTTGCAACGCGGTGTGCCCCCGTCCATTGTCCCATTGATCCGCCCATCCCAGACATACGCGCTCTCACCGTCACCGCCAGAAGTCTCTGCCTGCTATCTACGTCGACCACGTCCTGGATATACCATGCGCGTTGCAGAAATCTGCGGGGCCATCGGACACAACATTTACCGCGCCGACACCGTTCTAGCTGCTCGGGCTCAACCCGCTGGCCACACCTTTCTACCCGCCCAGGGACTCAGCACGTCCGGGCACGCGCTACCACGACGCCATGGTGCGCGAGGTTCTGGAGGCCGGCAAGCGTGTCCGGGCCGCCACCGTCTTCACGTCGGGGTCCCAGGCAGCACGCTACGAGGCCGGCGGGGAGCTGGAGCCTTAGACGCGCGCTGGCAAGACGATGCGCGCTGCCTGGTTCGTTACCGACATGCTTCTCGATGACGAGGCCCGGTCCACGGTCCTCGAGGACGTGTAGCCGCACCTGTTGTCGTGGGCTTTAGCCACGGAGAGGATCAAGAGACTCTGCGGGGAGGCGAGGCCTGATCGACTAGAAGTTTCTTTCTATTCTATTTTTATAAAGTTATCTAATAGTAACCTGCCTGGTTCAGACTTACCTATTTAAGACGTATTTAGCCGGGACTTGCCTAGTTAACTCTTACTTAATTAAGACTTACTTAACTGAGACTTACTTAATTAGGACTTGCCTAGTTGGGAAATTGTCGCTTAGACCTTGGTACCTACCGGCGTTCCGCCTACGAAGCGTGGGTTGACTCCGGAGGTGTCTCTGGGTTTCGGCCAGAGGAGAACTACAAGGATTAGCGTTGAGTCGGTGCTTGCCGAAGTCCGCGAGACCATCGCCGCAAGGCTCGATGTACGAGATACGAACAGCTTTCTTCTGTTAACTATGTTCCCGCCTATAAAATAAGTACAACCCACCAATTACGTCTTCACAACCTTCCGCTAGCTAGTCATATCGAGCCATAAAGCCCTATGGAGGCCCGGGACGCTATGCATTATGTAGAATTGTATTCAAGCGAAATCTCGTGACGCATCGGGCCTCCTGACGGACGGAGGCCCTTCTTTAAACACATCGTCAAAAAGGGCCCATCCGGACCCGCACCCCGATTGTTTAGCAACGTAAAGGTTTCCAAAAAGGCCTTTCCATAATAAGTGGACTATCGGCGCACCCGGATTTGATCCGGCGGTTCGCAGCCCGGCAACGCGGCATCACGCAGGTATACCAAGTCTATGGCGCTCGAATGGAGATACGCCAGCATCTCGAAGTAAAGTAAAGCTGGCCACGGCGACAGATGATTCAAAACTGAGGCATTCAGCTGCTAAGCAAGTCAACAGGGGAAGAACGATCTTGCAGTTCCTAGGGGAGGCGACTTTCAGCCCCTTCGGCTGATTTCCAAAGAGCATGCAAAGCCGGTCCTAGCTCGTTATGACATCTTCTTTTGCCTGGCCGTTCCATTACGAGCTCTGGCGGGCCTAGCTTTTGCTATTCGATCGGACATGACCACGCGTATAAGACATGTCCGAATCGCCAAGCTTTCGCGGGTGGTCCTTCCCTAGCTGCCTCTTTAACATCGGGCTTTGACCATAAGTCACCCTCTCTTGAGCGCCATCAGCAGGACTAGGTCTCAGCCTACGTTACTGCCGCCGTGGTCTTCAAAAGCGCTACGCCGGTGCTCACCGGCGGCCTCCTCGGCCTCTTCCACGCTTTCTCTTCCTTAGATTCAGACGATATTTAATGCTCTTGCTTCACTTTATCTTCTCTGAAGAACTCTTGTGGCTATGGGAGCTACGTAAAGCTTGTCACCGATCACCTACAAAGGTGACCAGTCAGCTACCTATGGTGCGTTTGGGTCACGCCTTGCCTGCTAACTGCGGACGAAAGATACGTCAAGCGAGCTGGCCGGATGGGCTCTTGTTGTTTTGAGCCCTGCTGTCCGAGGCAAAGTAGAACAAACCGAGGATGTCATATATCGACTTCAGAAACACCAAGCTCTACCTCGCAACAATATATGTGTACTAAGATCAGATCAGAGGGCGAAGGCAGATAGAGTATCTACCGGCCTCCCCAAATAGGAGCTACCTTTGCGATTCCGAAGCACAGATTAGCAACTTCCTATGGACATGTCTCGATCAATTTCGCTGTCCCATAAAGGCGGGGAGGTTAACATCGTGCATAGAGGGGAAACAGCGTCTCGGGTTTAAGGGCGATAGTGTCGGTCACAGTGTAGACCCCACCTTCGGCTTCGAGAAGAAGATATCAGAGAAAATCAGATCTCATACCCACGTTATATAGGTTATCGTAAGTGCGAAAACTGTCAGAGGCATTCCCAAAGCACGATTTAAGAAACTCGTCGCCTCTCTCGCTGTTTATTAGCGTACTATAATATCTTACTTTGCGTTATATCGTGGACCTTTCTTACAGGCACTAAAGAGTCACCGCGCAGTTTCACGTAAAGAACGGAAGCTAACGTACTACATATGGCCTTTTTTAAGTACTAGCCACGTGCGCGTGTGCTCTAACTCTGTTTCTTACATATAGTCCTACTTTCCTCTCATTTTTAGCGATATAATCTACTAGATATAACAGGGTATAAGATGCTCTAGTTATATCTAATACCACCTAAATAACGCCTGCTTATAAGATCACAAGCTGATTAATTGACTAAGTATCTCACGGGAGCTTCCCCGCTGCCTTCTGGTCACGACCACGGTGCTACGGCCTACCGGGGACCCTGGTGCAATCCCAGGTCCAGCTTCCCGTTACCGCGAATCGTCTCCCGACTCGCAGCCGACCGTGTCTTGCAGATCGATCAGAGGCACAAAGTAACCACCACGCCGACACGGCTACTTACGCTCTGTCTACCGACCCATGTCCACCGTATGATATTCGATCGCGGTGCGCTGTGTCCTCGGGATTAGTCGCGCCAGCGGCAAGTTCTGTTTTAAAGCATCGCAATCAGATACCTTCTAAGAAGTGCCATTCCACGCATTCTACTCATAGTCCTTATGATGTTCCTATGCACGAGGTGAATAGACGCCAGAAGCTATCAATACTACTTCAGACATCACCGTCATTATCCATTTTAGCAGTAAAATATTAATGACGCATCAAGTAATATTGGTTATTTATATTAATGCGTCTAATTATGCCACGGAAACCTGATACAAGGTAGAAACTGCTGGTGTCATGAGCGAGTCAGGACAACTAACTCCGCTATGATGTCAAATCTTTAGTAATGAGAACTGTCACAAGACACGACCCGTTGAAGTCATATGGCTCGTTTAATGAGGAATTAGTACGTTGTTAACGTTGCGATAAGCTTTTATCTAATCTACCCTAGCACACGGCGGCAAAACGGGGGGGTTAGGGTCTGTCTTTAGCTTCGCACTAACAATGTGCGCGTGAAGTGGGAGACATTCGGTTGAGGTTAATCATTATCCTGATGATAGTCAATAAATACAATCTTCTATTGTACAAGCCGATCACTGCCTACCCTGTAAGCACCTCGTATTCTGTGACAAGAACCCAGTTTCATTATCTCCTGTTCTACTTTAAACTTTGTATAGCCACGCCGCACAGGACTTAATTGTGCTGATCTTATTAGCTAGGTATTATTGGACTCCGCAGAGACTCTGTTATGCTAGCCAACTTAACCAATTAAATCGAGGCTGCCTTTCCACTAGCCAATAAGAATTAAGGTCAAATTTGTTTGTTTGCTTTGATGGCAGCACTGGTTATGGCATTGTAAAATAATCCCTTGGAAACAAGGGAGTACTTAAGTATTTAAAGATGGACACCCCTCGAGAACGATAGGTGGTATCCTTCAATGTATTTACATCCTCCTAATCAGGTCTCAACTCACACGTTCTACATTCACCGTCGACATGAAGAAGTCCGTTGCCTCGATATTGTTGTTCGTGGTAGCTGCAATTACTGCCGACCCCCAAGAGGCGACGAAAGTTGTCCGGGATTCTCCTAACCCAGTTTTAGCCGCCAGGGCAGTTTGCTGCTCTGAGAGCTTCCCAGATAAAAAATGTGTAAGTGAACGACAATCCGTAGTGCTTTGCGAAGAAATAATAACAGCATCCACAGGTTTGTTCCGCCAACTCTCGAGAGGTATGTATCCATTTGCGTATAGAGACCTGGGCGTCCTACTGACTTCAACAGGATTGTGCCAAGGGAATCTGCAATTAGATTGTCGAACACAAGAGTGTTAGACTTTGTATGTTGTAACTCGGGATGACAATGACTTGAAGGCCTTTGGCTTACGATTGCAGCGAACATGTTAAAGATTGACTTTACCTAGTACATCTTAGACCATTTTATAGTTTTGTATTCATCATACGTGACTATTGCGTAAGCCGGTGACAGAAACTTTCGTGACACCTTCCTGATTTTGTTGGACCGGGCAACAGCCGCTACGATTTATCGTTGTTAACGTGGAACTCATCCTCAAGTTCAGTACCGCCAGGCCCTGGCCACATTTTAGTATTTAGGTCGACGTCGACGTCGATGTGAAAAATGCAGAGTTGCAGTTAGATATCCAGAAGAACCTTAGCTATAGCTGAGCGAAGGGCATCTTTGAAGTCGGTGATAGGCACTGGCCGTCCAGCCACGAGAGCTTTTCTGGCGGCCTGTATTCTAGGAGGGTCGTAGTTGTCTGATTATGAGGGTCTCCTGGTGGCCTGTGTATGTTAACCATAGTAACTGAGTTGCTAATAAAGCTACAGGATGTCCCTTGTCTAGACGGCCTCTGCTGCTAGGCCCTCTGCCTCCTTCCTTTCTGTACATAAACTCCAAACCAAGCAATTCACATATGCACACAACAAAGCGGTAAAATCACAGTATACCGACAACATACGATATTACTAAGGTCGATAATTATGTATCTCTTGCCAGGATAGAATCCCAGCTCTTTCTACTGTAGTCTGAATCGATTCGGTAACAAAACAAACTAAGGAACTTAGCCAGTCCATAGATTCTTGAAAACGACGCCATCTTGCCAGACCAAAGGAACCCCCCTATTCTCAAAATGGGCTGTGTAATAAGCTTCAGCGTATATTAAGTAAAGTGGAAATGCGTTTAAATCCCATAATCTACTTTCAGAGTGATAAGACGGCTAGACATAATATTCAAGACGACACGTGTCGCTTTCCAGGCGTAATACAGCGTCAGCGCCTCACCGCAACGTCCGTGTTATACGACAGCATGTCGATGCAGAAGAACCAGACCGACGTTGTTATTCTTCCGATATTTCCAGCTGGGAGGGCTCTGAGAGTCTGGAGATGCAAACGCACAGCCAACGACGAATATCACAACCCCAAGTTGCCGGTCGTAAAGCTGGCCTCAACCCCGCCGCCGGCAACCACATACGATGCCTACGAAGTCTCGTTCACTTAGGGTGTTTTAAAAGGCCGAATATCAGCGCTGTCATCTGACGGAATGCCTTCTCGACTAGCCAAGACTACTTCCAGTCCGACCGAACCCGTCAAGTGGGAAGAGTCCAAGGTGCCTTTCTCTCTGCCTCCAGAGGCCTGAGAAGACTTTGAGTTACAGAAATTGGGACAGCGGTTGCATGGACATAAAAAGACTACTATTGTTTCCGTTATGCCTCGGAAGAATGGGCCTAAATCCCTCTGACTTCGATTCATCCGGATATGAATCTAATAGTGCCACTCGCGTCATCTTACCAAAGGGTATATTAGTTCATGGCAGTTGGACAGCAAATCAGGTCGTAACAAGCCTTCGGATAATCGTAGCGGAAGACGGCAGATGACGCAGCAGACGAATTGCTTCGTTCCCTCTCGACCATCCCATCATCCCTTCTGTAATCGACAGAAACAGGGGCGCTCCATTCCAAATGAAACGAAAGCAAACAAGAGCCACAATTAGCTCATAGACATTATGACGTCTAACTGCTGGGTTTCTGGCCGCTTTGGAGAACTCTTAATGAAGTTGCACGATCAATAAAAAGAAACTCACAACAAACTACATGACCGCAACACGTTTCAATGGGGGAAAAGTCAGCTGGAAACCGTTTAATGCGTCTGATATCGGGGATGTTCTACACATTAACTGCCAAGGTAGTGGTTAGGTTGGCGGATGGCACATTGATTACATTCAGCTTCAGCACCTACACTCCGACGTAAGTATTATTTCAAAGTCAACAGTAGTTCAACAAAACTATTAGAGAACAATACAGCATCACAAGGCTAGCCTGACGGCGGTCGATCCGAATGCTTCATTTGCTCATGACCTCAAGATTTACTCTTAAGACTGTCTCTACTTCAAGAACCACAGCAGGTTGACCACGTCGCTCCGAAGCTCAGCGAAAGCACCTACATCTGTTGGTGGCCTATACACCTCCGATATTCGATATTCAGACACTAGGTTGGAGCGATTGGAGCCGCGACATCTCATCATCGAGCGATAGCCATCTGCTCAATGCCATCATCATAATTGATGGTCTCTACTCTGATTGTATTCGGAATTGGTACAAGTTCTTTGATGAAAAGTCAGACTACAGCCTCGGCAGCCGTGGGTGGGCTACCGTCGTTTGGCAAGACATGATGACTGGAGGAGCTTTGGAAGAGAGGCAAAGTTTGTTCAGTCTCCCTGGGATGTATTGGCTGGTGAACAGGATGGGCCCAATCGACAGCTTGAAGGGTACATCGATTCCAGGATGGGCGCCGTCGCACGGGCTTGTCGTGGCAAAGGGCATATTGACGGCTGGGATATTGCGCTAACCTTTACTAAAGGAAACCGAGGTTTATGGCACAGTGAGACTGTGACATATCAGTGTGTTGTTTGCTGCTTAGATTCGCAATCAAGATTGACGTACACTTCACGTTCAGTATCTTCCCTAAAGTGTTGCGTAGTCAATTGATGTGGACAGTTCATTGCATTGTTTTACATGATTACCTTCGCTTTACCAAGCTACAACAAACCATCTGTTAAACACTGAACCAGCTAAGAAGCCTTGCTATAAGGATGCAACATCGTCATTTAAGACGTCGTCATAACCCCGTCAAACTCAGGTTCTCCACCCCTCATGCAGCCAAGGCATTTCCAACAAATGTAATAAACAAGCCTACCAGAATGATGCAAATGCCTTGATCGATCGTTGCACAGCCAATCTCGCTGATGAATGCATTTCGCTCATATGCCTCCGTGTCCCACTCCCATCTCCTCGATCTTATCCCTGCTTGCGCTGACCAATTGCACGAGATTGGCATCCCAATCCTTTTGTAGCGAGTGCCACTTCTCTGCTGCGTACCTTGCCACTAGAATCAAGACGACACATCGGCCCGAGTATCGGTGGGGTTAGTAAACTCATGGATGGCATTGCTGACGACAGATCCTACCATCTGAAGCGCCACTCGCTGTCCGGCGGAGAAGCACATGTCCTCGCCTCTGATATGGCTCGACTGCGGCTCAAGTTCCTCGAGGTCAGCGGAGCTCGCAAAAAGGTTCGTCATCTGATTCCGTATCACTACTTTATATATTTTTAAATATAGCTAAAACTATAAAAACCAAGTAAGAAGAACTTTACTATTTTTTATTTCTTAAAGATAAATAACGTACGTTTACTCATAAGTATAAAAAAGCTTTATCTTTTTGATAGTAAAATACATATATATAAAAATATAAGTATTCTTATATATTTTATTATATAAGATAAAGAACCTTTATTTTTATTTTTAAGAGTATACGTTTATATATAAACGTATACCGTTTCTTAATTTCTATCTGTAACCTAACCTAATACTGACTATATAATACCTGTTAGACCTGGTATTATCTTTAGTCTTCTAGAGATAAGCATTAACGGCACCCTGCCGCGAGAGTACATCCTCCTTACTACGGCAGCTGACTATGTTATCTTTACTTCTGGAATCACTAGACAACCTAACGGAGTGGTCTTAGAGCATCGGTCGGTAAGCAGCAGTAGCACGTATCACGGGCTAAGGATTAGGTTCGCTAAAACCTCCCGCGTGTTCCAGGTTTCTGCCTACATTTTTAACGCGTGTATCATAGAAACTTTTACCACGCTGTTGTTTAAAGGCTACATCTACATACCATCAGATGTAGGCAGGCTCAGCAACATCAGAAAGAGCATTCGGACAATAGCGGTTAACCTGGCTTTCTTCCCACCATCGGTCGCCCGATTACTCAACCCTAGCCAGTTACCGACCTTACAGACAATCCTACTTAGCGGCAAGAGCATGACAGCAAATGACTTTAGTCGTTAGGCTCGCCTGCATACTGTCATGAACGTATACGGCCCAACAGAATGCGCCGTATTCTGCTCCCTCGAGAAGTATAGCCTTGCCAAGCACATACAGCCCTGTATTGGGACAGCTATGGGAACGGTAAACTGGGTCGTTGTTCCGGGAGAGCTCGGTGGATTGGCACCGATGGAAGCTGTTAGAGAGCTTTTAGTGGAGACCTTTCGTACTACAAATGTACCTAAATCGTAGCATAGCCGATAAGAAAATGCAGTAGTTACTACAATATATAACTAATTGTGGCAGTAGTGTTCTATTACAGACTTCTTATAAAAGATCTCTATTTTCTTAACGGCCTCCAAACGCTTATATAACATTACAGATCATAAAACGCGTGTTAGCACAATAAAAGCATCAAGTAATAAACTAAGACATCCACTAAAACATACAATTAATTACTCGTGCTCCCTTTAGTGCCGTAATGACTACGAGTGCCTTGAGCGAATGTTTAGCTCTCTAGTAGTATACAAAATTAACGTGTCGTCATAGTGTTACAGTCAGATATCTGACCGTCGTGTTTTCTGCTTAACAGGTAGCTGAGGTCGATACTTAATAACAGTAACTGGGTTTTGTTAACTTGTTGGTAATCTTGCTGGTCTGTCGAGTACACAGTGATCAGTCGTATACTCAGTAGGTGTAGGTAACTCGTATAGATTCACAACAAAGGAATAGATAAGAGCCACTTATGAGAGAGTGGATCATAAAGTTGATTGCTGAAGAGCTATGGAAGCCTGATCTCGAGAGGCTCGAGCTCACTCTATATACAAGTCTTGTCCTGACCATTCTTCGCCCATTCATCGCATCCTTGTTGATGGTGAGCGCTCATTGCCATGCATGAAAGTTTAGTATGGAACAATATGACGTAACGTAGGAAAACCAAAAGGTTGTGTTATCATGTGACTGTAAAGTTTGTGCAACCGTCTCACGCCCAGGGTTTCTTATAGCTAGCGAGAAGCTGGGGATTAGGAGACCAAGATCCAACTTCTGTCTTATAAAAGACCTACGTTCGTAATTGTACTATTTCTGACTCTTCTTCTACAGCACCAGGCTGCAGGTTCTAGACGGAAGGTAATAAAGGGTGAGTTTCTTTAGTAGTGCAAAAGAAGAGGTACTTAGAGACAATATTTTATCATGCTGAGGCTTGTAACTTACGCAATGGCGTTGCCTACGAATGTACGCGGTATCTCCAAGACCAATGCTTCCTAGCCCCATCCAGTAGTGCTTCCATGTCATTCACATATTCTCCCATATCTGTTTCTGAACCAGCGATCAGACCAGCTTTCACACTTTTATATGCCCATAAGCGTGCTTGATACTCGTATCCTGCGCCATTCCACTCGCGTGCTGCAATTGCATACGCCTTGCAAATAAGGGAGTCCAGACCCTCTTGCTTATATAGACTCACTAGTAATTCAGCCATTGCTGTTGGCTCGGCTGGGGCGATTTCCCGACTTTCCAAGTAACGTTGTAACAACAGAATCTCGTTAATGCGATCGTCGGATAAGTCAGCAAATTTGCTTGGGGCCTTGCATTGGCTACAAGCACATTCAAACCCAAGAACGTTTTTCGCATATTTTTGCCGCTCCCGGAGGATCTGCACAGGATTGATATAAGAAATAGTAATCTCCTCATCAGCAGCAATGTCGCGGACTGCGTACAGCCTGTGTGCAAGCAAATCCCAGTCCCATTGAGATGCCGTATTTGGTCGACAGCTATGGTTGATCTTCTGCTATGATATTAGTTATCAAGCTATCGTGAGACCATTTATGTGTTGTTAAAAACTTACAGATATATTTGCATGCACCGCAATCATGCCGAGATCTGATTCACTCTCTAAGCCTGGCCAATTCAGTGTAGGCCCGCCGGAAACACCATAACCATTTGTCCACATCCGTTGCTTTAAGCTCTCTTCATATGGTCCTGCGTATAGCTCTTGAACCGTTTGACGTGTGATTCTTGGCAACTTCTCAACAGCTAACGCTTGGAGCGCTGTTCGAGATTCTTCGGATGAGATTTCTTCTATCGAATTACGGTCTATAAAAACGATTGGTGACTCCTGGGTGATGAGACTGCCTGCAGGTATGTGTTTAGTTGCAAAGATGCCTCGACCTTTGCTTCCCCTTTGTCTTGTTTTGAACAACGGCTCAAGAGTAAAGCTAGGATGACCTGATAGAGACGCAATGGATTTGAAAATGTGTCGAGCACGCTCCGGGGTCGTTATTACGGTTATACCCTTTCCATGATCGAAGTGTGGATCAGCAAACACGCAATACTGCTGTTCGTGATTATCTGTCCAAATACAGGTGGTGGATTGTCGATCAGATGAGGTGTTATACTGCAAAATAGGAAAATCAAAATCGGGCTGCCCATGAGCAAGAGGACACAGAGCTTTATCGTCCCTAATAATAGCAAGTTTGCAAGCGCTTTCCCCATTAACTGGCGCATGAAGAGTGGATAGACCACCACAAAATGCTTGCATGAAGTGGATCACCGCGCTAAGAACTCTGCTGAGATGCATTTTAGGGATATATAAAGCGGCTGTGAAGTATGGTAGGAAGTAATGTTGTTCTGTTGTCAGTTGCTGAAAGCCTTTATGAATTTGATCTGACTGCGTCAATTTGAAAAGTGGCTTGAACATTACTTTGCACCCTTATAACTTTCCTCCTATGAGAGAGGACGCTTTCCACTTTCACTTCATTTTTACTCCGCACTACATTAGTATACCTTAAAAACTAGACTCTGTTATATCTTTGTGTAACTGCTACTTTGATCGTCACCTAAAATGCCTGGCAATACATGTCCTTTACAAGCCTTGATTTTAATAACCTAGACCTAGACTCTAACTGGCTGCTACCCCGCTCTTATTAAGAATAGAGCGTTCTTTTGCATGTGAGGGGATAATGTTCCAGTAACATTCCCTTTAGGGAATTTGCTTTAGGAAATTTATTTGAAGTTTAACTTATCCTAGCTAAACTCTACCACTTACAGTAACTTAAGTAGCGGACTCCTTGCCGAAACTTCTAACTAATCTTTTGGCTATAGTTTCTTAACTTACCTTGTGAAAATTGGTTTTGAAAATCACTATGGCCATATGTAGCTTTTTAATAACCGTGGCATTATAAATAAAGAATATTGGGCCACCTATTTATCGCTTGGTTAGTTATCTATAACAGCACCAGTGATATTTATTTACAAAAGACATTTGAAATGCGTACCCTTATCTTTTTGATGCTGCCTACAGCCATTCTCGCGAATGGGATGTGTAGTGATTGCGGACCCCCTACACCCCCCATGGTGCCTCAGCACCCATTTATGGTTGTTGGCGGCGTGATGGGAGGCGGGAACTTTGGAGTACCTATGGTCCCTCCGCCGTTGATGCTTCCACCTGGCGGGGTCATGGTGTTCCCGGGAATGGGCGGCGGCCGGGGAGGAGGGGGAGGAGGGGGAGGACGTGGAGGAGGAGATCCGGTTATGGAATCACGTACTTCACGAACACGTCCCCAACGAAAGAATGGTAAGCGTGACAACGAGGAGGAGAATTTCACGTAAGTGTTAACTCAAGCTGTCCTAATGCTAAGATTTACTAACGAAAAAATGAGCTAGGGGCATTCAGCGACGTCGGGTTTCTAGTAAGACTGACGGAGACTAATGTTACAAGTTGACTACAACGTTCGCTGGGCGGCTTTGAGGCTCAGCAGTCATTTGTGTCTGCAGAGAGAAACTTCCCAAAGCAGCCAAGGCAATATGAGAAGTTGAAGGCTAGGAATGCCGCAGGAAGGAGCTTTATCAGGGTTAGCTTTAATTCCTGTCGTTATCCACAAACGTACTTTCTCTTAGCTCACAATATATTGTTATTCACTCTTTATTTCTGGAGTTTACCTTGAAGAAGAAAACTTTTTTGAACGCTTTTCTTGTTACTTAAAATAACACCGCGTCGCCGTTCAACAGGGTTTTTCCTTCTTGCGGAGCGAAGTCCGCTTACACAACATGTCTGGAGTTTTAAGGAAACCTACAGTCCGTAAGTTTAAAAAGGCAAAATATAAGAATGCAGAGCATAAAAGTAAAGTTTTTATCACTTTTCAAATGTGGCCACACGCACTGAGGTAACTCAGGTACCCCGCATTTAAACCGACCCCACATCCGAACCACCCTAAAAACGCCTGTTTCCTACTAAAAGTCTCTATCTTTTTAAAGCCTAATAGCATACTATTTAGTATAATTAGTAATCTAAGAAATACATAGAAAATAATATAATAGCTTTTATATACTACTATATCTTTCTTTTAGTTTTAACTCTATTGTATAGAGAGATTTAAGTGAATAAACCAAGCTATTAGTACCTATTAATAAATTCTTAGTTTTCTTTAATATGTTATAATTGTTAGAACAGCACTATCACATGACCGCACGATACCCAGGAAAAGGGAGAGTGCACAGACTGGATACTTGGCACTTAGGGTGTTTCACCATAAGGAAGATATGAGTGCTCGGTCCGAACTGACTCATGGCGTACGAGCCAGATATATCTGCTCGTACGGAAGGCAAGTTAGTAGTTAGGAAAGACAGTCACAGAAATAATATCTTTAGTTCACCCTACATTTATCCCTGTACGATCGTACTAAGGGATTCTCTTGTGTACAGGAGAGTCCGTTTAACACTAATCAGTGGTTGCTTGGGCAATCACAAGTGATTGCATCGTGCGATCACAGATTAGCAAGAATGAAGAGACAAGACCTAGCTTACTGAACGTCGTACGCTAGAAGTCTTAATCCTACCTACTGTCGCCTTTTAGTAAGAACCGGGTAGATAGAGGAAAGACATCTTATGCTAAATCCTTAATCCTACCTACTGTCGCCTTCTAGTAAGAACCGGGTAGATAGGAAAGAGACGACTACTGCTACAGTATTGTATAAGATAGATCTTTGTTGTCGCCTTTTAGTAAGAACCAGATAGAGATCCTATTATATAATATTTAAAGTACGTAGTGTGTACTACGGCACCGAACACTAATTAAAATAATAACTTAACGTCGTATAATACAAAACGACTACTAACATTATGGCATCCTTAGACAAAATTAAGGTTAGCTAACAGGGCTAACTATAACCGTAAGAAAAGGAACCCTTCCTTCCCTTGTATAAAGAGATAAGCGCTAGAAGTGAGATACTACTTAGCGTATAGAAGAAGTTAACAGACCTAATCTTCTAGGGAAATCTAATAGATATTACAGTAGGACTATCTAATAAGGAACTTACTACGTACGTAGGATTTATAATAATAGAAATACTTTATATTAACTAAGGAAGAGAATAACTAAAGACCTTATTATATAAAGACTTCTATTAGTAGACTATATACTAATAGGACCTAGTTAACCGCCCGTACCGCGTGGAACTTATCCGGCTCCTTATACTTAAGGGCTTCTGGATCCCCTCTACTCGTACGGTATCAGGTTAACTTATTACACTTATTAAAGGTATTAAACAGGAGTTTAATGCCTAGGATAGATAGATAATATCTCGTACGACTCCTGTACTTAGTCGTACGACTATAACCCCTTATACACCTGTCTAAAACCCTAAGATATACCTACCTTAGAATCCAGCTAGGCTAACTGTTGCTTCTATTAAACAACCGTACGACCTACAGGCAACCTAGGTACCGGTTGTATAAGAACAACAACCAGCTGTATAAAACGTTCCTTTAGGAACCAGATTCACCTAGGAAGTTAACAGCTTTCCTTAGATCTAGGGTCGTACGACGCCCCCTGATTAAGAAGAGGCTATCTACGACCTACTACTAAAACGCATCGTACGAAACGGACCATACAAGCTAAGCATAGTATCTATCTTCTAGAAGGGATAGAGAAAGGACAGAAACTATACTAGCAAGCCGTACGACATCCTATACGATAAGGCCAAAGTCTTTATTAGTTTCTACAGACGCCTTTGTATTACAGAGGAACAGTATTATGCTGTATTTCTAGATATTCTAGCCGATCGTGTAGAAGAATTCTACCTACACTATATAGGCCTAACCAGGAGATAGGATAAGATATACGACATACTAGACAAGCATTTTAACACTAACATTAACTACAGCCTCTATTAGGCCGATTAGACCATAATATCCTTTGCACGAGTTAAACAAGAGAATCCAGATAAGACCCCTATAGAGGTGCTAAAAGCACTTCTAGACAAGATACCTCTTGTATAACGTGCACTTAGTTCAGGATTCTAAGGGGAAATTATGCTTCGTACGTAGGTCACCCAGGCCTGTAGAGGCATACCTAAGCTAGAGACTGCCCTTAGCAATCTTAAGGCAGACCATACGTGTAAAGAGTTCTTCTCTAACCTACGGGCTTCCCTCTAAGTTACTCTTAACAGAAAACCACCTTCGCACGACGTCTACTTTATAGACAGACGGTACACTTCTAACTATAAAGATCGCTAGAAGTTACCGTACGACAGAGGACCACCTAGACAGCTATACAACCAGGGCAGAAGACCACCCTTTAGGTCTAAACCCTATCGTACGAATACAGGTAAGAAATGCTTTGTCTATAAGAAAGAGGGCTGTTAGTCTATAAACCACACAGAGGAAGAACGTAAGCGTGCAAAAGGCTAATACCTCTAAGCATATAACATACTTAAACAGGACCCTCGTACGGATTTTGCTTTTTACCTTCTTAACTTTAAGGGAGAGGATCTAGATAAAAGCTTGTACGATAAGGAGGAAGCATACTTAGGGGATAAGGAAGCATCTATATTCCTAATGTCCTCTGTATTCTTCTATCGTACGATAGGGGAAGATATCTTCTTAGCCCTAAAGACATCTAAGGTAAGCTAATTTGTGTTATATAATCCCTATAGTACAGTCTATTAGGGAGAACTTTAGGATACAGGTGTAGCTAAATTCTCGACTATAGGAAAGCCCTAAGTCCTTACATACCTACGGGAAAACCCTTATACAAAGATATCCTAGGACCTAGGATCAGTAAACATACGATTTAGAGGCAGTAACGCTATTACATCTATAGGGACCATAGAGATAGAAAACCCTATCGGATAAGTTATATACTATATACTAGATGCACCTACACCCTTCTTATTCTTATTATACGACGTAGATAAGTTAGGAGCCTACTTTAACAATATTAAAAACGTTATCGTACGACAGGATAGTATACATATGCCAGTCGTACGTAAATAGGGCCACCTATTCTTTAACGTTAGTCGTACAGAGGTAAGTATATTCTTCTTAGAGGAATAACTTAGACGACTCTACAGGCGATTTAGTCACCCTCGTACGGACCGCCTATATTAACTTCTAAAGAATACTAGGCATAATAATATAGATATATCTATTCTAGAAAAGGTCTAGAAGTTCTATTATTATTACTAATCGTACGACCTAGCACTAAGGAGGTTTAAGTTCTTACTTAAGGATAAGAGCCACTTTAACTATGAGATAGTTATAGACGTCGTACGACTAAGGGATAAGAATGCCCTTTACGTTATTAACATAGAAACTAACTTTTAGGGAGCAACATTCCTAAAATCCCTATCCGCATAAGACACCTAGAATACACTATATAAGTACTAGATTAGTACGTACGTAGGTCTACTAGACTATATCATATATAACCTAGGCATAAACTTTATATCTACAGAGTTTAGGAACTATATAGAAATTATAGGCATATCGTGCGATTAAATGCTAGTAAAAGCATATTAGGCAGTTAGTAAGGTTAAAAGGGTATATACTCCCCTTAGGCGTGCGTACGATATCCTTTATAATAAGATTAGACATTATACAGATAAGGAAACTATCCTCTAGATAGCAGTTAAAGCCTTAAACGACATAGCTAGTCCGCACGGCATTATACTAACCCTTCTCGTCTTTAGCATATACCTAAGGATTAATAAAGACTTACACCTATCGCCTAATATCGTATAACGAGCTAAGGCTATTTAGAAAGCTATAAAGATACTCTAGGGCATTCGTACAGAGGTTAAGATCAATCGTGCGATTAACACCAGGAATGGTCCTAACCTTTAGAAAGTCCTCTCACTTCCTATCTAAAGTAAAGTGTTATTATAGAGAGAAAACAAGGGCTAGACTGGACCGTACGAAATCTAGGGTATAAAAGGATACACTATTACAGTCAGAATAGTAAATAGTCCTACCTAGTTTCGTGCGACACACGTTAAGCCATACTATCGAGATAACACTATATAAGTAGTAACTAATCTAGACGTCGCATAACTAACCCCTTAACCGCAGCTAAGAAAGAGAGGAAGGCCTAGAAAAGGCCAGAGGATTGCCGTACGACAGTCACCACGTGTAAATACTGCATACCTATCTCAGAAGGAGAAGGACTATTAGGACTTAGCTATTAAGCTACGCCTAGACAACGTTATTACCACCCTAGGGGCATCGTATAAAGAATTAGACGGTATTAAAATAGATGCCCTGATTTTATAAGGGGTATTTAGCTTTATACGATATAACCCCTAGGAATATAATTATATACGGATCTATCGTACGCGTATAGTACGTAAGATTAAGAATATCTTAACTAAGCCGTACGAGAAATCCAGACTAGTAATCTAAGGGTATAAAGACTAAGAGAAGGAGGACCTTCTTACCTAGGCACCTACTATCTAGAGGATAAGCTAGAGGATGTTACTTACCCTTAGACCTACCCTTATACAAGATTTTAAATGCCAGGGAGAGCTTTAAGATATCACACAGGCTTACACCTAATTAGATAATCGCCTAATACGCACAATTATCGCACGACTGCCAAAGGAATTAGAGAATAAATACCCTAAGGACACACTTCTCTATATCACAAAACCATTATACGGCCTAGCAGAATCAGGACTTTACTAGTATAAGACCTACTTAGAGCATTATAAGAATGACCTAGGCATAACGGAGTCTACGTACGACCTATGTTTACTATACATAACAGAGGGACCAGATAACTTTAGTATTACAGCTATACAGACAGACGATACCTTTAGTTTTATAACAGCACCTTTCTCCTAGAAGGAGGAAGAAGAGCTTATACAAAAAGGGCTTCGTGCGAAGCTAAAGACCATTATGTCATAAAGTTAAGATATCGACTTTAATAGTGGTCGGATTTACTCGCACGATAAGGGAATTACTTTTACCTAAAAGGGCTAAGTTAAATAACTTTATCCTATTAATGTTAGTACGTACGACGCATATTAACAGTATATCTCACAAAGGGCAAGAGGCGTATACCTTATATCTATCTGCTAGCCTAAAGCATCGTACGACCTATTAGTTACTGCTTAAGTTAAGTAACTAGAGAAAAAGGACATTAAAGCTCTAAATATACGACTTTAATAGCAGATCAATAACCTAGACAGAGGTCTTAACTATATCCTACTAAAGCTTACTTATATAAAGATATATATCTTTATAGATAGATTATTTGTAAATAACGTAGATCTATCCTTACAGCTAGGATATATTATCGTACTAGCTAAGAAAACCCTTCGTACGATAACTAATTTCTATATTAAAGGGAACATTATACACTAGAGTTTAACTAAGTGTAAAAGAGTTACATAAAGCGTGCTTATAAGTAAGCTTTATAGAATAACCACAGGTTTTAATAGTGGCATTTCCCTAAGCATAACCCTTAACTAGATCCTTCGTACGTTATAGGTACTAAGGATCCTAGTTATCGTGTGTTTAGACTTACGATCTCTATATAAGTGCCTCGTACGACTTAGTATAACAGACGAAAAGCGACTTATAATAGATATTATAAGCCTACAGGAGTTATACAAGAAGAAAGAGATCTTAGAGGTAAGATAGATTAACAGGAAAGATAACCCCTCTAACGCACTTACGAAAAAGACACTAAACTCTACACTAAAGTAATTAGTTATAACTAACATGTTACAGATACAGATAGAAGCGTACGTTAAAAGGTTAAGAGAAGGTAACAATTAATAATTAGCTTATCGTACGACCTTACCGTCGCACGATATCTATGTATGCTGCCTAAAAGAACACTCTTAGGTATCTGTTTCCTAAACGCTATGTATAACCACAAACCCCTAATTTATCGTAACGTACGACCTAACTAACTAAGACCTATTCTGTACGAAGCATTAAAGGGATACACGAATCCGATTACTCCTGCTTATTAATAACTATAGGCTAGGCAGTAGAGCCGCTAATATAGTAACCCTTTATCGTACGAGCGGTCTTATAGCCAGAAGTACGCTCCTCACCAGGATCCGCATGAGGCTTCCGATAGTTAGAAGGACCGGGACCACTACTACTATTGTCGCTGCTGTCGCTATTATCACCATCCTTATCTGGATTATCAGACGAATTAACGTTACGACCACGATAAGTGTAACGAGCGCCGTGCGACTGCTAGACGCACTCAGCATAAGCACCACTCTAGAAGGTAGGAATGCGAAAGTAACCCTGGAAGCAAGGGTTAGCAGTAGTGGCACACTTATTGCCACAGGCGATGGCCGCACGACCGCGAGACTGGACCAGGATCGCTAGAAAGTATCCCTAACGGCGGATGATACTAGTAATAAACTGCTAGACGTTAACGTTACCCGTAATACGCACCTAGATGTCGCGCGAGGGCATGTTAATAACATTACGCTCCTTATCCTATAACTGTTAGCGTACGATAACAACAGGCTAAAAGGGATATCGTACGTTAATAGACAGAGCCAGCAAGAGCTAACGATTGCCCTAGGTACCAGTAGGCAACAGTAACTAACGGTCACCACCAGGGACGTAGGTAACGCGAATGTTACTAAAGGCGGACGCACCGTGGCCGGCGGCAGGGGCAGGGACGAGAGACATCGTGATAATTAATCAATTAATTTATACAAGGTACTACAAGAGGTTAGAAGTAAAGGAAACCAGGTAAGGCAGTACGTACGAAGTAGGTAAGTAACTAATTAAGAGAGAAAGTAAGTAGGAAGTCGTTATAATTAATTAATTAATTAATTAACGAAAACGACGCGTACAAAGAAGAAGATTAACGTACAAAAGAAAAGTTATAAGGAAAAGAAAAAAGAGGAAAAAGAAAAAAAAAAAAAGAGAAGATATAAATAGGGAAGAAATTAAGGCTGCCCGTACGGCATTACGGGCAGGAAGGTAAAGCAAAGGTGAAGTAAAAGAAGCTAGAAAGATCTATTACGTAGATAATAGAAGACTTACCTGCTTAACCAGGCAAGAAGGAACGTATAAAAAGTTATTTAATATTAGTAAGGGAAGAAAGGATTATTACAGTTTAGATCTATTGTATAACAATTAGTGGCCTTACTTACTAAGCCTGTATATAAGGTTATTAATAGAATAATTAGTATAACCTGATTAGTTACAGCAGGGGATCGTACGGTTATAAAAGAAAAGTTATAAGTGTTAGAACAGCACTATTACATAACCGCACGATACCTAGGAAAAGGGAGAGTGCACAGACTAGATACTTAGCACTCAGGGTGTTTCACCACAAGGAAGATATAAGTGCTCGGTCCGAACTGACTTATAGCGTACGAGCCAGATATATCTGCTTGTACGGAAGGCAAGTTAGTAGTTAGGAAAGACAGTCACAGAAATAATATCTTTGGTTCACCCTATATTTATCCCTGTACGATCGTACTAAGGGATTCTCTTGTGTACAGGAGAGTCCGTTTAACAATAATCTATAATAACTCCTTATCTATTAGCGGTAAAATAGCATAAAAAGTAGTATGATACTCTATTTAGTTTATATTTACACTATTATACTTTGTACAGTTAGTATATAGCTTATATATAGTTTCTATAGTACCTTTAGGTTTTACTATAGAAAAAAGAACGTTAAGAAACCTACTTTATAGAATACTTCTAAAGTATATAGAGTTAAAATAATATAGTAAGTATCTTTATACTTAAGATAGATATATAAGTAGTAGTATATTACTAGGTTTACTTTATTATTATAATAGCTATATATTTCTTAGATTCTTGTAAAGTAAAAATTACTAGGAATTTTGTTACGACCCGGTCGTGTTAAGCCGGTATTCGTAGCTATGTAATGCAGAACAAGGGAAAATGATGCAGGTGCATCATTATCGAAGCTTTTGCTTTGTGGCGCAGTTGGTTTCCTTGACCTGCTCGTGACAAATTTCTTAGTAAGTATCAATAGTCTCATTTACACTACTTATATTTTGGCTTTAAACCTAAATTTAAAGTAAGAGAGAGACGTTATAAAATACTCTTATTACTTAAGTATTTAATGGTATTCTTACTAAAATTTTTACCTATTATAGAGGCTTTTTAATATTACTATTAAAAGATAGTAACTTTTGGTGAGAACAGGCGTTTTTTGGGTGGTTCAGATGTGGAGGCGGTTCAAATACGGGGTAATTAAGTTAATGCATAGGTTAAAGAACAGCCTCTGCCTAGGCAGAGGCTATTCTTGGTTCTCAGTAGGCAAGTGCACATTTAAGAGAAAAAGGTTGTTAAATCTCTACAGACGTTACATAAAATAACTAGGTTAACGTAAACCCTGTTATTGTCATATACATTTCCTGAAAGACACAAGTGTGTGTCAATGTTGCAAACAGACACTAATTACTAAGAGGCGAGAGGAGAAGGTTAGGTGATAATCGGTTTAAACTCAGCTAGCCTGCGCCCTTAAGCTTTAACTAATCTGCATTACGGGAAGAAATAAACGCGCATTAGCGTTAAAATCTGTTACTTTTTCCTTATTTTGATCGGGATAGGAAATCACCACACTTTTATTCTTAAATCTGGCAGTTTTTACTTATTTAGTTTCCTAAAGGCAATTTACACGAGCTTATTGTAAAAGATGTTCATTTGCACCGCGCAAGGAAATTAACGCGCGCTCTTTTAACAATCTTAACGACACACATACACCTGAAACCTTTCAAGCATGGATGATCTAAGCGAAGGTGGTTCATAGCTCTCTTCTAATTTCCAAAATCACCCAAGAACTAGTCACAAGCTTTCTCCAGGCATCCCATAAGCCTTCTTAAGGCATAATTACAGCTCGCCCACCTACATCATACTAAAAGCTATTCAGTACGACACACTTACCAATCCCGGGAGTGATGGAAGTAATATCATCAGGGTCCCTGGTATCCCCCTTAAGTATGAACTTGTTGCAATGCCAGACATGCTCAGGGCTGGCAGACTTATAGTACACGCCAACGTTCTTTTCCCCTCGATCTATCCGCTGCAGGGCACTGACAGTAAGCCTCCAGAGATGCAAGCAGTGAGCCCTGTGATACTCCCACGCGGTGTAAAAATCAATGTTGAAGCCGTTCTCGATGTTATTGAATGCAGTGAGCATGACATCTTCCAAAGTTGCCGGCTTGACCATCGCCGAATCCCAAAATAAGGGAAACGTGGTGCGCCCTGCCGCAGCGGGATACAGGTCGCTCGAGTTGGACTCAGACATCTCCGCAACCGCGCGATCGTAGCATAACGCTGGGAGCCATTCACTTTAAGAACCTATCAGTTAAAATTCACGTTCTATGATATATAGAGCACTGTAGGGCATACGCCCTAGGGCGCTCAGCAGAACGTAACGTACTTCACATATACGTCAAAAACACAACCCATTGAGCGAGCTTCTTCTGCTGACGCACCGCACATAGATTCAATTCCATCAAGCCGGGCAGGAGGCATGTGAGACCAGAGACTATCTTGGTCGCTGAGTTGGATTCCGTAGAGGCTGAGAATGGTGATGATTGTGGTTAAGTAGAGAAAGTAAGGTGAAGTGACAAGACAACGCAGTTTTCTGCGGCTCGCGGACTGGGTTTTGGTGGCGACCAAGGCTTCGACATCTTCGTCAAAGTTACAAGGTAGTGTAGGCCTCGCGAGGGGCATCTCAGCAAAACTGTTGTAAACCGCCATTTTGATCTAAGAAAGAGCTGCAGAAAATGGACAGTATAAACCTCTATCCCACCGTCGTGCTCCTCTGATGCTACAAAAGCTATATAATAACTTGTTAAGCCTGATCGAAATACGTCGTAAATTAAGATAAGCAACAGGACCAATATCCTGGTCTTACGTTGCTGTTGCAGATAACCTTCGCAACGCCAAAATAAATTCATAAAGCTTCAAAATAATTCAAAAAAGGGACTCTGACAGAATGAATTCAATCATTCATAGCGTTATGTCAGGGAAACCCCCGTAGGCTCCAGTTTAGAGTTTTTACAACCGTGTTCTAGCCGGCAAACGGCAAGGACTACGAAGGTCTAGGAATATCGCACAAAATCTACGTTAAACAAGTCAGCAAATTCGTTAAGCGAACCAGGGGTTGCGGGCCACCAGGATCTTGGAATCCCGCCATCTTACTAATGTCGACCATAGAAAGAACTTGTTGAAGGCACGCTTTTAAAGATAAATGGGCATGCTCATGCAGCCGACCAGATGCACCCCCCTACTGAGTCTTAACCACAGGCTGCTAGCAATAGCTTGGACAAGCGGGTTGGGCTCCGCGCAAGCTCCCGACAGCGGCTCCAAGCTCGGTCCTTTGCTGAACATTGCATGCTCTCCAGCTGGACCTTCGCTGTACAAGCTGGCTTTGCTTAGCGCAGGCGACGGTGGCATCAGAACTTACGACGGGCAGATAACTGTAGAGAGCATAACTGGTCTAGGGAACGTTTAGAGTCTTAGTAACAGTCTTGGTAAATAGTTAAGTTTTAAAGCATTGTATTCTATTGACTATGGCGACGCAGTTACTAAATTTGGTCCTAGTACAATTGCACGGGGATTTTAACAATCTATTTAGTAGGCTTCTCCAAGAGATTTACGGTGAAACAGAGCGCTAATAGTAACGCCCTGGGACAAGGACCTATTATAGCGTCCACGATAAACTATAGTAAAGTTTTTTTAAAAAACCAGCTAAATTAAAGTAGAACCTGTAAAGACAGGAGGTAAAGTCCCTTAAAAATAAGTAAGTACAGTTTGTTATAAATTTAAGTAGTAAAGTAAACTTAAGTGATACAAACTAAAAGCTATATCTTAGGAGAAGCCGTGTTTAAGTTTAGAAAGGTAGTAGTCGCGTAAAAGAGAAAGAAATATTAGTTTACGATTAAGGAGGAAATAGGGATATAGTTAATACTTAAGTATGTATAGACCCGTTAAATCTAAAAGTATAGGCTATCTAGTAACTTATTTTATAAGCTATATGTTGCACAATAGTGAGAGGTAAAGGGTATTTTATACCTAAAGATATAAAGTACGCTAGAAGTATCTCTAGAAGAGATAAAACCTCTTATAAAGTAAAAGAGAATAAAGACTTATAGAAGCGGCAATATAAGTCTAAGAGGAGTAGTCTTCTCTCTTTCTTAGTATTCTTATAAAGGGGAGTTATATAGATAAGGAGACTATTATAGTAAAGAGAGTATAATAGTTAGATTGTTATCTGTCTGCGTGCTTGCTTAGAGAGCGTATCTAGATATAGAGATATCTAGTAGTTTATATAGAATAAACCAGCTTACTAGAATCTTCCAGTCTGCGTAAGCATAAACGTAATAGATTAGAAATTAATCCTAATTAATGAGCAGATAAACTCTAGCTGTAAGGAATAATATAATCGTATAACTTTAATAAGGCATACTTTTATTCTTAGCCTTTAGAGTTATCTTCTTAACCCTTCTTATAGATTACGTAATTAACCTGCTTACGTAATTAAAATATATATTTATCTACTTTTTTAGTAGATTATATAATATGTAGGTTGCTTATATAATCTGCTATAATAGCGGAAATATAAAGCAATAAAGGTATAATAGGTAGCAAATACCTGTACCTTTAACACTATATATTAAAGAAGTAATAAAAGAGGTAGAAAAAAAAGAATTTATTATAACGTAGCCTATCAGCAAACGGTCTATATAAGTAAACGGTTTACTTTTATATAATTTAAAATATATTGTTAGAATAGTAATATTTGGTATGGCCGTACGCACTTAAATACCTGACGGACAGTAGGGTTATTTAGACATATTATAAGTCAGGTAAGGTTATAGCATAACATCAGGAGAATAAGGTTTTCTAGGCATCGTGCGTATAAGTGTCTAGAACCTCTTACTCTCCTAGAATCTTAGACCTAGACAGAACAAGAAGAAGAATATAACCCTATTACAACCGTAAACCCTGTACGTACGTACAGAACCTATTTAACACTAATTAGTAATTACTTTAGGCGATTACAGATTAGTAAGAGTAATAAGATAAGATCTAGGTTTATAGCTAAGTACCTAGAGTGCATACGCCGTATAAGCCTCTCGTACTAAATCCTAAAACTAAACTACTATCGCCTACTAGCAGAACTAGGTACTTAGACCTCTAGACGACTATTTCCTTTACGACGTATAAAGCCGCCTCTTATTATCGCTTAGTTATCTAAAACTAGGTAGGACTTCTGCTTATATAAAAAAAAGAAGATAGTATACGCTATTACACTTAAAATAATCCTAAAACCGTACGATAATAAAACAGTAGCTATAATAATAATAACATAATATTATAAGTTAATACTCCTAATATTTTACCCTTAGTAAGGGAAAAAAACTAATAATAAGAAATAACCTAAACTAATAACTAGACGTATAAAGCTATTAGTAATAAAAGTATTATCCTTATTACAGTATAAAAAAGGTGTATAGACCTAAGACTATAGGACGTATAAGTTAATATTAAAAACGGCCTATTAAATACTACCTTAACTATTTATCTTATATAAAGCATAATAGATATTATCTATCTTAACTTAAGTAAAAGTGTGTTAGAGATAAGTATACTTAAAGATTTTAAGGGATAGATAACTTACTAATTTAGCTAAGTAAATCGTACGTTTACCTAGGAATTCCTATAGATCCTTATATAAAGAGGGATCTATATCCTAAATAAATAAAAAACGTTAAAAAGACTTACTAAAATAATTAAGATTATAAACGCTAAGTTTAAGCTATCTAGGAATAAAGATACTATACGTATAATACCTACTCTTACTCCTACTTCTGCCTTTATCCTAATAATTAAATTTATTTTACATAATACTTCTATAATACACCTTATTACAGATATAACCGTATAAAACAAGCCACTAGGCTTAAGATTTATATAGGAAGTAAAGAGCTTCCTATAGATATCTTAGCCTTAAGGGGTAACACCTTAAACTTTTAACTAATAGGAAAGTACGTACGACTTACTATTAATCCGGATTATATATAACGGTCTATATAATCCTTAAAAGATCTTTACCTTCTAGAAAGGATAAAAAGAAGACAGGAACTATACTAAAAAGCCGTACAATATCCTCTATAATAAAGCTTAAGTCTTTATTAGTTTCTATTAAAAACTCTAAATTATAAAGGACTAATACCACGCTATATTTCCTAACGTTCTAATAAATCGTATAAAAGAATTTTACTTTTACTATATTAAACTAAGAAAGAGATAAAATAAGATATATATAATACTAAATACTTACTTTAATATAAATATTAACTATAATTAGTACTAGGCAGACTAAACGACTTTTATATTTATATAAGTTAAGGGAGAAAACCTAAATAAGACTATAGTTAAGGTGTTAGAGAGTTTGTTAGACAAACTATAGCTTATATAACGTGTACTTAGTACAGGATACTAAAGGGAGATAATACTTTAGACGACCGTTATAAGGGCATACTAAGGAGTTCCTAAGCTAGAATTAGCCCTTATCTACTAGAAGTCTACGTGTAAAGAACTATTCTTAGATCTATAGGCCTCTTTATAAGTAGTAATAGACCGAACGGCTACCTTATATAATATTTACTATATAAACAGACAGTATACTTTAAATATTAAGAACCGTTAGAGGCTATTGTATAATAATAATAAAAGTAGATTCTAAAGATAAGCGTTACCTTATTAAATAAGTAGTAATTAATAATAATATAATTATATAGGTATATTGCCTAAGAAATACTTTGTCTATAAAAAGAAAGGATGTTAGTTATTAAACTATATAGAAGCTAAAAGAGAACGTGTAAAGAAATAGTACTTTTAGGCGTGTAAAGTAGTAGACTAATAAGTATCGCATAATAAATTTAAGACCTATCTACTAAAGTATAAAGGAGATAACTACTTTTAAGAGTCTAAGGATAATAATAAGAACACTAAAGATGAAAAAAAAATATTATAGTTCTTTATAATATCGTTATTTTACTATCGTACAATTAGTAAAGATATCTTTTTAGCCTTAAAAATAATAAAAGTAAATTAATTTATCTTATACGATTTTTATAGTATAATCTACTAAAGAGAACTATAGAATACAGGTATAGTAAAGTTCTTAACCATAAGGAAGTCTTAGGTAGTAGTATACCTCTATAAGAACCTTTATACAAAAGTCTCTTAGGAACCTAGTATAGTATATATACGATTTAAGGTAAATAAGTTAATTTTATTTATTAGAATAATTAAGATAAAGAACCTTATTAGGTAAGTAACCTATTACATCCTAGATACTATAACTCCTTTCTTGTTCTCTCTATATAACGTACACAGGTTAGGTATATACTTTAATAACGTATCTAACGTTATTATATAAAAGGATAGACAGATAATCCTTATTATCTAGAAATAAGGGCATCTGTTTTTTAATGTTAGCCGTATAAAGGCTAAAGCATTCTTTATAAAGGGATAACTAAGGAGACTATATAGACGATTTAGGCACCCTCGTACGGATCGCCTATATAAACTCCTTAAGGATACCAGACATAAGGATATCGATAAGGCAATCTTAGAGAAGATCTAGAAGTTCTGTTATTACTGCTAAACGCACGACTAAGCACTATAACGTTTTAAATTCTCTCTAAAGGACAAAAGTTACTTTAACTATAAGATCGTAGTAAATATCGTATAAATAAGAGACAAGAATGTCTTATATATTATTAATAAAGATATAGGCTTCTAAGAGGTAACTTTTCTTAATTCTTTTTCTATAGGAGATACCTAGAATACCTTATATTAATACTAAATCTATATATATATTAGTCTACCTAACTATATTATATATAACCTAGGAACTAACTTTATATTAATAAAGTTTAAAAATAATACTAAGATTATAAGTATGTCGTATAAAGAGATACTAGTAAAAGTATACTAAATAGTTAGTAAGATTAAGAAAGTATATACTCCTTTATAATAAGCGTATAATATTATCTTTAGTAAAATTAAACACTATATAGATAAAGAGACTATACTCTAAATAATAATTAAGGCCCTAAATAATATAGCTTAATCTAACGATATTATACTAACCCTCCTTATTTTTAAAGTATACCTATAAATTAGTAAGGATTCCTTACTATCGTTAGAGATCGTATAAAGAGTAAAGGCTATTTAGAAGGCTATAAAGATATTAAGGACTATTTATATAGAGGTAGAAGTTAACTAGGCACTAAATACCTAGAATAGACCTAATTGTTACGGTCAGATATCCGACAGTAGTGTTTTCTGCTAACAGGTAGCTAAGGTCGATACTTAAATAACAGTAACTGGTTCTTATTAGCTTGTTAGTAATCTTACTGGTCTGTTAGGCACACGGTAATCAGTCGTATACTTAGTAGGCGTAAGTAGCTTATATAGCTTTATAACAGAAGGATAATCTAAGAGTTACTTATAGTAAAGTAAATCACAAAGTTAATTACTAAAGAGCTATAGAAGTCTGTCCTTAAGTGCGTCTAAGTCTATCCTATATATAAGTCCTATGTTAGTGTTCTGTCCTAGATATACTAAATAACTAGTTACTTTACCTATCTGTAGATAACTAGAATAACTAACTACTTTAGTTATTTACCCTTATTATGTCCTTATCTTATCTTTACGTAACTTATACTATAGTTCTTCTGGGTCCGAGGAGTTATCTGTCAGCCCTTAGGTTTCTGTCTATATAAATGCTATGCCGCCCTTATCCCTAGTAGGGCTGCCTTGCTTATAACTTGTTAGGTCGTAATATTAGGTCTCCTCTTAAAAGGTCTTATCCTTAAGACCACATAAGTAGGTGGTGTCTCCTAGGTTAGGGAGCTATTAAACTTACTTCCTTAATAATACTCACACTATGTTAGGTCGCGTTAAAAAACGAAAGGCTGTAAAGTCGTCTGAGAGTCGTCTAGCTAAAGCGACTGTTTTAAAGAATTCTTTACTTATTGCTATCCTTTAAAATTCCGTTATTATGCCGACTTATTCTTATTGTAAGGGTAAGGGCTACTCTTTGTATAAGGTGTCTGCGTCAGACTCCTCTTACTACACGGAGTGTGTACGCCTTTATTGCTTACAATATAATGTTCTAGGTGTAAGGGCTATAGAGCTTTAGAATATCGCTACTTAATACTAAAAGTTAGAAGATAAGCTTTAGGCTATAGAAGAGAAGGTGTTACGTCTTTATAAATAAAAGAAGATATAGTTTAAGAAAATAATACGCGCGGTACGTTATAGTATTAACAGTATTAAAGAGTTAGAGCGCGTAGAGAAGGAGGAGGTAGAGGCTAAGCAGCTTTAAAAGGAGGAGGCTTACCTACCTTCTGCTAGTTTTAATTATCTTTTAGAGGATTTCGTTAGAGACTAGGACGCTATTTATAGGGGTGTCGCTTTATTGCCCTTAATATTAGCTAAGTTTAGTTTGCTAGAGCCAGGGTTAACTAGTAGTCCTAAAGTAGCTATTAGGAGTACTAGAGGTTCTTAACTAGTTCCTATAAGTTATCCTTATGTCTGTATCCTTTTTATTTAATAAGATACTATGTTTCTCTATTTTCTTTTTGTTTATTAATAATTTGTTTAACTTTATACTTTAGTTTATTTAGTTCTATAATAATGTAGTTATTAGTGTTTAATCCTTACGGTACTAGTTTAAGTAAAGCGATATAAAAGACTAAATAGATTTTTATTATGTCTAGTAAGTTAAGTTTAAAGTTAACGTCTAAGACTTTCTAAATAATTTTAAAAGGTCTAAGTTTTTTTTAATCTAATTTATTACTTAGTCGTTTTATTTTAATATTACGTTATAAGAGATACGCGCTGTCTCCCTCTTTAAAGGTTAGTCCCTTAACCCTTACTATGTTAGTATATTTCTTTATTTATACCCTAATAAATTTAAGGTCTTTAGTAACGTTTTCTTAGATTTCTTATAATTTATTATAATCTACTACAGCCTTTAGTACTTATGGTCCTTATTAAGGTTCTCTATACGCTATAGGCTTAAATCCGTAATTTAGGTAGAATAAGGAGTTTAGTATGCTTTTTCTAATAACACTATTATAAGTAAATTAGGCCATTAGTAGCAGTAGTACCTAATTGTCTTAGTCGTAGTTAATATAACATCGTAAATACTGTTTAAGTATCTAATTAATTCGTTTAGTTTATCTATTAGTTTATAGGTAAAAAGCGGTTAATAGCTTGTGATTAGCTCCTAGTTATAAAATTAGGGATTTCTAAAACTTAGATATAAACAGTTTGTCTCTATTAGATACGATTTCCTTAGGTAATCCGTAGTTACTAACGATATATTTTAAAAACGTATACGCTAGGTCTTTTACTATACTTAACTCTAAGTATAAGATAAAGTATACGTATTTCGTAAGTCGGTTAATAATAACTAATATACTATTATAGTAGGTTTTCGTAAGTAGTTCTCTTAACTTAGGGAGTTTAACAATAAAGTCTAAAGAGATTAAATACTATGCTTTTAGTAGCGCTAGTAGTGGTTATAACTGCCTGTATAGCTTATACGGACTGTTCTTACTTTTTTTATACATTTCGTAATCTTTAATTACTAAAGCTACTTCTTATCGTGTAACCTTCTAATCGTAGTGTTATCTAATTCGCTTAAAGGTTTTTATTATACCTTAGTGTCTATATACTTTAACACCGTATATCTCTCTAATTTATTTAGGTGTTATTCTACTAGTTAAGCTAGTATTAATGCGTCTGCTAATTATTAAGAGTTTTTATACTAGTATAAGGTTACCTTAGTTATCTTGTTTTTAGATAATAAGTGTTTCTTTTAGTACTGGGACCTTATGGTCCGGTCTTTGGCTTAAGGCATTAGCTCTACTATTTTCTATTCCTTTAATATAGATAATTTAGAAGTTAAATTTAGAGAGGAATTCAGACTATTAGATCTATCTTTTATTTAGGACTTTTAATATAGTAAAGTAGGCCAGGTTCTTATAATCTATATAAACCTTAACTTTATGCTTAGTACCGGATAGTTAAGGTTTCTATTCTTTAAATACTTTAATAATTACTATAAGTTCTTTATTATAGATCTAGTAATTAAGTTTAGGTCCGCTAAGTTTTTATAAGAAGAATACATAAGGGTATAGCTTTCCTTCTTTATCGCGTTATCTAAGTTATCTACCTATAGCGTAGTCTAAAGCGTCGGTTTCTAATTTAAAGGGTTTTCTTAGGTCTAGAATAACTAAAACTAGTTCTAAGAGGACTTATTGCTTAATGTCCTTAAAGGCTTCTTCTTATTCGTTAGTCTATTTAAAAGGGGTGTCTTTTTATATAAGCTTAATAAGGGGGTTAATTTTACTAGAATATCCTTTAAGGAATCGTTAATAAAAGTTAACGAATCTAAGGAACGATTAAATGTCCTTAACGTTCTAAGGTTAGGGCCAGTCCTTTACTGCCGCGATCTTCCTATTTTCTATCCTAATTTTACTAGGCGTAATAGTAAATCCTAAGAAGTCGACTTATTAACTATAGAATACACTTTTCTTAGGTTTAACTAAGAGTTTAGCTTCTTATAGCTTCTAGAGTACTTAGTAAACGTGCTTCTTATATTCTTTAAGGTTATAAAAGTAGATTAAAATATCGTCTAGGTAAATAACGATAAATATATCTAAGAATTCTCGTAGTACGTAGTTAATTATAGTTTAAAAGGTTATAGGGGCATTAGTAAGTCCGAAAGGCATAACGAGGTACTTAAAGTTACCTTTTCTAGTATAGAAAGTAGTTTTCTATTCTTTACCTTCTTTTATTTTAATTAGGTTATAGGCACCTTTAAGATCTAAGGCTATAAACCATTTTACATCATAAAGTTAATCTTAAAGTTCTAAGATTAAGGGTAAAGGGTAGTAGTTCTTAATAGTAATATCGTTAAGTTATTAGTAGTTAACGTAGAGTTATAGTTTACTATTCTTCTTTAGTATAAATAAAATTAGGTATCCCGCTAAGGATATAGATAGTTAGATATAACCTTTTTAAAGGTTTTTAGCGAGGTACTTATTAAGTGCCTCCCGCTCCGTTTCGTTTAATCTATATATCTTATAGAACTTCGGGTGTTCGCCTTCTTTAAGCGGTATCTTATAGTCGTATAAGCTATACTTTAGTAAGCCTGTTTCTAATTCTTTAGTAAATAGCTTCTAATACCTATAGTATTCTTTTAGGATTAGGGAGAGCCGTTCTTCTTCCCTCTAATCGTTAATAAAGGACTTAAATCGCTTATCTTTTATAGGTTTAACCTTTCTAATATAAGCGACGTACCTTAGTCGCTTAGATTTACTTAGGGGTTACAGCGTGTAACGCTTTCTTATAGCTAAATCGTCCTCCTATTAGAGTTAGCCTGTTCTCTAATTTATTATTAGGTTATGCTTTTATAACTATAGGATTCCTAGGATAACGTCGTTATCTCCTATCTCCGTTATATTAAAGATAAGTTATTCTTAACGGTTATAGGTAACTATAAGGAGTTATGCTGTCTCTAATTTAATAGTGCCTCTACCGTACTTAACCTTTTCTCTTTTAACGGTTTGTAATTAGTATATTTATTTCTTCTTTTTCTATAGTATTCTTTATCTGTTTACCTATTATAGTAATATAAAGTTTTCTTACGCTCTAGAATTAATTATTGTAATTACAGGCTAATTATTAATCCTTACTTGAATTAGTAGGTACTTATCGTTACTTATGTCTGTTAAGTAGAGGAACTTTTCCTCTTTTGCCTCTTATAACACCTTTATAGTTAGCGTTTATCGTTTTTTAACTATTCGCGGCTTACGATCTTAAGTCTTAGAGGGCTAGGTCTGTCTTTAACCTTTCCTTACTTCTTAAGTTCCTGTTTCCTGTATCTCTAAGCTTCTGCCTTAGGTACGTAGTGTAATCTGTATTTATCTATTCAGTAATCCTCTTAGTAAGTAATTATTATTAAGGCACTTTATAAGGTACGCTAGGCTAGGTGTAAACGTTATAACGTTCTACTTATCTAGGCTTCTAAATTCCTATAGTACTAACTAGCTGTTTAGGTAGACTTCCGGGATAGCGTTAGTACTATATCTTCTTAGAAAGAACTAGTGTTCGTACTTCTATACTATATAGTTAATATAGTAGTCTTAAATACATTCTGCCTAGAATATCGTTTAGTATAAATAATATTTAGGGTTTAGATTTATATAATCTCTAAGTCGTAAAGGAGTAGTAAACTATATAGCGGCTTAATGTATACGTAGTCTGTACAGTTTAATCTATTAATCGTCTTAATTAGGGTAGACGGTCTTCCTTATAATTCTTTAGGGAATATTATCTTCCTCTCTATCTTTACTAAAGGTGTCGTTAATACTTAGGGTCCTCTAAAGCGTCCTTTAGGGTTCTATAGTAGTATCTAAGCTAGTAGCCTCTAAAGTATAAGATAAAGTATCGTAGTACTAGTAATTATTAGCTACTAGTTATAGCTGCCTTTAGTACTATAGTAGAATCTTAATAGTAGTTCTAGTAGTGTTAGAGATAGATAATTTAGGGTATACCGTAGAGGGTGTTTATACTTAGTATTCCTAGATTTATAACATCTTATTAAGTTATTCTTATTCCCTCCTAGCTATCTTTTAGTTAGGGGTCTTTCTGCCTACTGCTAGGGTTTTAACCGTTTGTCCTTATTCTTTTCCTAGTTCCCTCTAGAGTTCTTCCTTAAGTTTCCTTAACTTTTAGAGGTCGTTTTAAGTGTTTAGGCGTTATCTAATACGTTAAATTACCACGTAAAGAGTTCGGCTTAATGTTACGGTCAGATATCCGACAGTGGTGTTTTCTGCTAACAGGTAGCTGAGGTCGATACTTAAATAACAGTAACTGGTTCTTGTTGGCTTGTTGGTAATCTTGCTGGTCTGTTGGGCACACGGTGATCAGTTATATGCTCGGTAGGCGTAGGTAGCTCGTATAGCTTCATAACAGAAGGATAATCTAAGAGTCACTTATAGTAGAGTGAATCACAAAGTTAATTGCTGAAGAGCTATGGAAGGTATCTATTCTGTTTCCTGCGTTAAGTATTATACTCTCTTGCCTTCCTTAGATCACTGCCCGTGGTTACTGATCCTTAGTGTTAGATTAGTTAAGTAGGTTACTGATCCTTACTAAGGGATTATGTTAGATTACTACTGATCCTTACTGATCTATCACGTGACCTTCCTTAGTTCTTCCGTTCTGAGTCCGGTTCGTGCTGCAGTCCTGCATACGTAGGTAACCATTTCCCGTTAGTTAGTCTCACAAGGGGTGCTTTAGGCTACACTAGTCACTAACCGTCCTTAGGTCGTAACATCAGGTCTCCTCTTTAAGGTCTGAGTCCCGCAGACCGTTATAAGTATGTCGCTTCTCCTAGGTTAGGGAGGGTCAATCGTGCTTCCTTAATGATGCTAACACTATGTCTGGTCGCGTAAGTAAACGAAAGGCGGATTCCGAAATCTCTTAGAAAACCCGCGAACGTCGTTCTCTTACTGAAGCGGTTAAACGTTTCGGAGTTAACGTTATGCCTTGCACTTATTGTTTTAAGTCGAATAAGGTCTGTAAGATAGCTAAGGAGTCGTCGCGTTATGGCGAGTGTATTCGTACCGGTCGCAGCTAGTACGATAGTAACAATGTTACAAGCGCTTATAAGTTTTCCCTTTTAGAGTTTTTTGCAGGGGGGTGGCTAATCTTGCTAGTAAATCGTTATATATCAGAGTAACGGAAGATTGAGGAGGAGGAGCAGAAAGCTAAGGAGGAGATAGAAATTCTCTAAACTTAACTTGCTACTGCCTTAGGTCGTTTGTCTCGCCTCTAGAGGCAAAAGCGTTTCTTAAAGGATTGCGGATCCAAGTTAATTCGCTATGGAATGTAATCCCTAGATAAGTTAGAGGCAAAGGATAAAGAGGTGGCCGATATAGAGGCTAGAGTTAAGCGCGATCTCGTGGCTTGGGGCGCTAGTGATGTGCTTAACTGGAGTTTATTAGGCGTTAGTCCGGAGTTTGCTGATCTTAGTCCTTTAAGCCCGCCTCGTAATACCGCTAGAGTATCGTCTGGTAATGCTAGAGGTTCTTGAGAGGTTCCTATAAATTGTCTTTATGGCCGTATCCTTTTTATTTAATAAGATACTGTGTTTCTCTGTCTTCTTCTTATTCGTTAATAATTTATTTAACTTCGTATTCTGGTTCGTTTAATTCTATAATAATACAGTCGTTAGTGTTTAATCCTCGTGGTGCTGGTTTAAGCAGAGCGATATAAAAGACTGGGTGGATTTTTATTGTGTCTAGTAAGTCGAGTTTAAAGTTAACGTCTAAGATTTTCTAAATAATTTTAAAAGGTCTAAGTTTTTTATAATCTAATTTATTACTTAGTCGTTTCGTTTTAATGTTACGTCGTAAAAGATACGCGCTGTCTCCCTCTTTAAAGGTTGGTCCCTTAACCCTTAATGTGTTAGCGTATTTCTTTATTCGTGCTCTAATAAATTTAAGGTCTTTAGCGACATTTTCTTAGATTTCTCGTAATTTGTTATAGTCTGCTATAGCTTTTAGTGCTTATGGTCCTTATCGAGGTTCTCTATATGCCGTAGGCTTAAATCCATAATTTAGGTAGAATAGGGAGTTTAGTATGCTTTCTCCTATAGCACTGTTATAGGCGAATTAGGCTATTAGTAGTAGTGGTACCTAATTGTCTTAGTCGTAGTTAATATAACATCGTAGATACTGTTTAAGTATCTGGTTAATTCGTTTGGTTTGTCTGTCGGTTTACAGGTGAAAGGCGGTCGATAGCTTATGATTAGCTCCTAGTTACGAAATTAGGGATTTCTAAAACTTAGATATAAACAGTTTGTCCCTATCGGACACAATTTCCTTAGGCAATCCGTGGTTACTAACGATGTATTTTAAAAACGTGTACGTTAGGTCTTCTGCCGTGCTTAATTCTAAGTACAGGATAAAGTATGCGTATTTCGTAAGTCGGTCGATAATAACTAGTATGCTGTTATAGTAGGTTTTTGTAAGTGGTTCTCTTGATTTAGGGAGTTTGACGATAAAGTCTAAAGAGATTAAGTGCCAGGCTTCTGGTGGCGCTGGTAGTGGTTGTAATTGCCTGTATGGCTTGTGTGGACTGTTCTTACTTTTCTTACATATTTCGCAGTCCTTAATTGCTAAAGCTACTTCTTGTTGTGTAACCTTCTGATCGTAATGTTATCTGATTCGTTTAAAGGTTTTTGTTACACCTTAGTGTCTATATGCTCTAACACCGTAAATCTCTCTAATTTGTTTAGGTGTTATTCTGCTAGTTAAGCTAGTATTGACGCGTCTACTAATTATTAAGAGTTTCTATGCTGGTATAAGGTCACCTTAGTCGTCTTGCTTTAAGATAATAAGTGTTTCTTCTAGTACTAGGACCTTATGGTCCGGTCTTTAGCTTAAGGTATTAGCTCTGCCGTTTTCTGTTCTTTTGATATAGATAATTCAGAAGTTAAATTTAGAAAGGAATTTAGACCATCGGATCTGTCTCTTGTTTAGGACTTTTAATGTCGTAAAGTAGGCTAGGTTTTTATAATCTATGTAAACCTTAACTTCGTGCTTAGTGCCGGATAGTTAAGGTTTCTATTCTTTAAATGCTTTAATAATTGCTATAAGTTCTTTGTTATAGATCTGGTAATTAAGTTTAGGTCCGCTAAGTTTTCGTGAGAAGAATACATAAGGGTGCAGTTTTCCTTCTTCGTTACGTTATCCGAGTTATCTACTAATAGCGTAGTCTGAAGCGTCGGTTTCTAATTTAAAGGGTTTTCTTAGATCTAGAATAACTAAAACTGGTTCTGAGAGGACTTATTATTTAATGTCCTTAAAGGCTTTTTCTTGTTTGCTAGTCTATTTGAAAGGGGTGTCTTTTCGTGTGAGCTTGATAAGAGGGTTGATTTTGCCGGAATATCCTTTAAGGAATTGTTAATAAAAGTTGACGAATCTAAGGAACGATTGAATGTCTTTAACATTCTGGGGTCGGGGCCAGTCTTTTACTGCCGCGATCTTCCTATTTTCTATCCTGATTTTACTAGGCGTAATAGTGAATCCTAAGAAGTCAACTTATTAACTGTGGAATATACTTTTCTTAGGTTTTACTAAGAGCTTACCTTCTTATAGCTTCTGGAGTACTTAGTGAACGTGCTTCTTGTGTTCTTTAAGGTTGCAAGAGTAGATTAAAATATCGTCTAGGTAAACGACGACGAATATATCTAAGAATTCTTAAAGGACGTGGTTAATTATAGTCTGAAAGGTTGCTAGGGCGTTAGTAAGTCCGAAAGGTATAACGAGGTACTTAAAGTTGCCTTTTCTAGTGCAGAAAGAGGTTTTTTATTCTTTGCCTTCTTTTATCCTAATTAGGTTGTAGGCGCCTTTAAGATCTAGGGCCGTAAACTATTTTGCGTCATAAAGTTAATCTTAAAGTTCTAAGATTAAAGATAAGGGGTAGCAGTTCTTAATAGTAATATCGTTAAGTTATCGGTAGTTAACGTAGAGTCGTAGTTTGCTATTCTTCTTTAGTATAAATAAGATTAGGTATCCTACTAAGGATATAAATAGTCAGATGTAACCTTTTTAAAGGTTCTTAGCGAGGTACTTGTCGAGTGCCTCTCGCTCTGTTTCGTTTAGTCTATAGATCTTATGGAACTTTGGGTGTTTGCCTTCTTTGAGCGGTATCTCGTGGTCGTACGGGCTATGCCCTGGTAAGCCTGTTTCTAATTCTTTAGCAAACAGCTTCTGATACCTACGGTATTCTTTAGGGATCGGGGAGAGTCGCTCTTCTTCCTGCTAATCGTTAATAAAGGACTTGAATCGCTTATCTTTTATAGGTTCGACCTTTCTGATATAAGCGACGTACCTTAGTCGCTTAGATTTACTTAGGGGTTACGGCGTGTAACGCTTCCTTACAGCTAAATTATCTTCCTATTAGAGTTAGCCTGTTCTCTAATTTATTATTAGGTTATGCTTTTATAACCATAGGATTCCTAGGATAATATCGTTGTCTCCTATCTCCGTTATATCAAAGATAAGTTGTTCTTAACGGTTATAGGTAACCATAGGGAGTTACGCTGTCTCTAATTTAATAGTGCCTCTACCGTACTTAACTTTTTCTCCTTTAACGGTTCGTAGTTAGTATGTTTGTTTCTTCTTTTTCTATAGTATTCTTTGTCTGTTTACCTATCGTGGTAACATAAAGTTTCCTTATGCTCCAGAATCGACTATCGCGATTACAGGCTAATTATTAATCCTTACTTTAATTAGTAGGTACTTGTTATTACTTATGTCTGTTAAGCAGAGGAACTTTTCCTCTCTTGCCTCCTGTAACACCTCTATAGTTAGCGTCTGTCGTTTTTTAACTGTTTACGACTTACGATCTTAAGTCTTAGAGGGCTAGGTCTGTCCTTAACCTTCCCTTGCTTCTTAAGTTCCTGTTTCCTATACCTTTAGGCCTCTGTCTTAGGTACGTAGTGCAATCTGTATTTATCCGTTTGGTAATCCTCCTAGTAAGTAATTATCTTGTTAAGGCACTTTATAGGGTACGCTAGGCTAGGCGTAAACGTCGTAACGTTCTGCTTATCTAGGCTTCTAAGTTCCTATAGTAGTAACTAGCTGTCTAAGTAGACTTCCGGGATAGCGTCAGTACTATATCTTCTTAGAAAGAACTAGTATTCGTACTTCTGTGCTATATAGTCGATACAGTAGTCTTAAATGCATTCTGCCTAGAATATCGTTCGGTATAAACAATATTTAGGGTTTAGAATCGCATGGTCTCTAAGTCGTAGAGGAGTAGTAAACTGTATAGCGGCTTAATGTGTGCGTAGTCTGTACAGTTCGATCTATTAATTATCTTAATCAGGGTAGACAGTTTTCCTTATAATTTTTTAAGGGATATTGTCTTCTTCTTTATCTTCACTAGAGGTGTCGTTAATGCTTAGGGTCCTCTGAAGCGTCCTTTAGGGTTCTGTAATAGCATTTAAGCTAGTGGCTTCTAAGGCGTAAGATAAAGTGTCGTAGTACTAGTAGTTATCGGCTGCCCGCTGTAGCTGCCTTTAGTACTGTAGTAGAATTTTAATAGCAGTTCTAGTAGTGTCTAAGATAGATAATTTAGGGTATACTATAGAAGGTGTATGCGCTTAGTATTCCTGGATTTATAGTATCTTATTAAGTTATTCTTAGGCCTTTCTGGCTATCTTTTAGTTAAGGGTTTTTCTGCCTATTGCTAGGGTCTTAACTGCTTGTCCTTATTCTTTTCTTAATTCCTTTTAGAGCTCTTCCTTAAGTTTTCTTAACTTTCAGAGGTCGTTTCAAGCGTTTAGGCGTTATCTAATACGTTAGATTACTACGTAAATAGTTCGGCTTAACTTAGGCTTCTCTAGTAATCGTTAGATCCTAAGGATACACGCGTTCTGTAAGTTACAGATGCATTATAGGTTGTGTTTATCCACGTTAATAGGTCCGTAGGCTTTCTGGTTCGTTTAAGCTGTCTTATGGTTTTATTCTAGGGTGCGTCGCTAGGGTCTCTAGGTTCTTAGCTCTTTAACGGGTCTCTATATAGGGGTTTCCTCTAAATCGTAATCCTTATCGTTTAGTAGTAGGTATAGCCAGTCTCCTGTCTTATATCCCGTAGCGAGAGTCTTTGTAGGTAGTCTTTTAGGGTACTAGCCTGCTTGTTCCTTGCTGTCTTAGTGCGTAGCGCAGTTGTTATCATAACAGGCGGTCTAAGTAAGTTATGCGTGTAGGGTTTTTTGTGTTATACTAAGGTTTTTAGCTTTCTTAGGTACTAGACGGAATACCTCCCTCTTAGGGCTTCTGCACTTATTAGCATAGTGTCCTATCTTATCGTAGTTATAGCACTTAACATTCTTAGTGTCCTGCTTCTAGGAGCGTTCCTTCTGGGTAGCACTTAGGTCTATAGGTCCGCTATAGTAACCGTAAGCGGTGCTCTAGTTTCTCTATTAGTGGTTTCTTCTATTGTTAAACTGTATCGTCTTAGGTCCCTAAGGGATATATTTCTTAGCTAAGTTAGCTTATGGGCGTCAGTTCTTGCCTTTCTCCTTTCTTTGTTTGTATAGACAGGTGTCAATACGAATTACGAGTTTAATATAATCTAAGAATTCCTCTAGGGGGGTAATTATCTTAACGAGTTTATCCTTAACTTCTTCCTTTAGTCCCTAGTAGAATATAAAGATTTTAGATTCGTTAGTAATGTCTAATCTAGCTAAAAGTCTTCTAAATTCGGCGGCGTAGTGTAAGGCTGATTTGGTTTGTCGTAGGCTAGAGAGGTCTCGTTCGGCCTGTTGCTTCTTATCTGTATCCTAGAACAAGGATAGGAGTGCCTTCTTAAATCTATAATAGCCGATAAAGATTTCTTAGGTCTTAGGTTTAAGTTGTTCTTAATCTTTAGTTATAAAATCTATTAGGTAAGGTTTAAACTAAGCTAGCGCTTTTCCCTTAAGAAATAACGCGGTATAGATAACCTTCTCGGTATCGTCTATAAAGCTAATATTATGAAATTAGTAATAAGCTCTGACCTAGGTAAGAAATCCCTTAAGGTGTCCTAGGGTTCTATTAAACGTTTAAGGGTTATTAAGCTTAAGTTTGTCCTGAGTTTTAAGAGGGGTATTAATAATGTTAGTAGCGCCTCGGAGTGTGCGAACTTCGGCTTTAAGCTCTATAGTTCGTTAAGCTTAGGCTTAGAGCTGTTCGAGGGCTGTAGCATTCTCGTTAAACATAGCTTGTATGTTAGTAATATCTTTATTGGCACGCTTAAGTTATTTAGCTAACTCTGCGGTAGCGTCTTCCTTATCGCTAGAAGAGTCGGCCTCCTTTATCTCCTGGTTAAGGCTTTAGGGCTTTAGGGTGGCCGGTGCCTTCCCTTTGGCTCTAGAGGAGGATAAAGTAGGGGTGGTTTTTACAGATATGTTTTATACTGTTAAGTAAGTATTAAGGTTAACTTACTAAACAGGAGTAATTAAAGTGTTACAGTTAGATATCCGACAGTAGTGTTTTCTGCTAACAGGTAGCTAAGGTCGATACTTAAATAACAGTAACTGGTTCTTATTAGCTTGTTAGTAATCTTACTGGTCTGTTAGGCACACGGTAATTAGTTATATACTCGGTAGGCGTAGGTAGCTTGTATAGCTTTATAACAGAAGGATAATCTAAGAGTCACTTATGGTAGAGTGAATCACAAAGTTAATTACTAAAGAGCTATAGAAGGTATCTATTCTGTTTCCTGCGTTAAGTATTATACTCTCTTGCCTTCCTTAGATTACTGCCCGTGGTTGCTGATCCTTGGTGTTAGATTAGTTAAGTGGGTTACTGATCCTCGCTAAGGGATTATGTTGGATTACTACTGATCCTTACTGATCTATCACGTGACCTTCCTTAGTTCTTCCGTTCCGAGTCCGGTTCGTGCCGCAGTCCTGCATACGTAGGTAACTATTTCCCGTTGGTTAGTCTCACAAGGGGTGCTTTAGGCTGCGCTAGTTACTAACCGTCCTTGGGTCGTAACACTTAACTTAGGCTTCTCTAGTAATCGTTAGATCCTAATAATACACGCATTCTGTAAGTTACAGATATATTACAGATTATGTTTATCTACGTTAATAGGTCCGTAGATTCTTTAGTTCTAGCTTAGGGTCGTAAGTCGGTTTATAGCGTAAACTAGGTCCTTAGAATATAAGGGGTCGCAAGGGGTGTTATTTATCTAGATTTTCCCTTAACCCGTAAGTCCTTATATTTCCTAAGTTAACTCGCGATGTTATTCTAAGGTAAGTCGCTAGGGTCTCTAGGTTCTTAGTTCTTTAATTTTAATTAAGTTATATACGTCCTTAAGGTCTAGGATCGTAATCTGTTTATAGCCTGCAGTAAGAGTTTTCTTAGATAGTTCTTTAGGGTACCAGCCTGCTTATTCCTTACCGTCCTAGTGCGTAGCGTAGTTATTATTATAGCAGGCGGTCTAAGTAAGTTATACGTATAAGGTCTTCCGTGTTATACTAATGTTTTTAGCTTTCTTAGGTACTAAACAGAATCCTTTTTTCTTAGGGCTCTTATATTTATAAGCGTAATATCCTATTTTATTATAGTTATAGTACTTATCGTTCTTAGTGTATTGCCTCTAGGGGCGTTCCTTCTAGGTGGCACTTAGGTCTATAGGTCCGCTATAGTGACCGTAGGCGGTACTTTAGTTTCTCTATTAGTTATTTCTTTTATTATTAACTATATCGTCTTAGGTCCCTAAGGGATGTATTTCCTAGCTAAGTTAGCTTATAGGCGTTAGTTCTCGCCTTTCTCCTTTCTTCGTTCGTACAGACGGGTGTCTATATAAATCGTAAGTTTAATATAGTCTAAGAATTCCTTTAGGGGGGTAATTATCTTAACGAGTTTATCCTTAACTTCTTCCTTTAGTCCCTAGTAAAACATAAAGATTTTAGATTTATTAGTAATATCTAATCTAGCTAAAAGTCTTCTGAATTTAGCGGCATAGTGTAAGGTAGATTTAGTTTACCGTAGGCTAGAGAGGTCTCGTTCGGCCTATCGCTTCTTATCTGTATCCTAGAATAAAGATAAAAGTGCCTTTTTAAATCCGTAGTAGCTAATAAAGATCTCTTAGGTTTTAGGTTTAAGTTACTCTTAATCTTTAGTTATAAAATTTATTAGGTAAGGTTTAAACTAAGCTAGCGCTTTTCCCTTAAGAAATAACATAGTATAAATAACCTTCTTAGTATTATCTATAAAGCTAATATTATAAAATTAGTAATAAGCTCTAACCTAGGTAAGGAATCCCTTAAGGTGTCCTAGGGTTCTATTAAACGTCTAGGGGTTATTAAGCTTAAGTTTGTCCTAAGTTTTAAGAGGGGTATTAATAATATTAGTAGCGCCTTAGAGTATATAAACTTCGGCTTTAAGCTCTATAGTTCGTTAAGCCTAGGCTTAAAGCTGCTTAAGGGCCGTAGTATTCTTATTAAACATAGCTTATATATTAGTAATATCCTTATTAGCGCGCTTAAGTTATTTAGCTAACTTTATAGTAGTGTCTTCCTTATCGCTAGAAAAGTCGGCCTCCTTTATCTCTTGGTTAAGGCTTTAGGACTTAGGGGTAGCCGGTGCCTTCCCTTTAGCTCTAGAGGAGGATAAAGTAAGAGTGGTTTTTATAGATATATTTTATACTGTTAAGTAAGTATTAAGGTTAACTTACTAAACAGGAGTAATTAAAGTGTTACGGTTAGATATCTAACAGTAGTGTTTTCTACTAACAGGTAGCTAAGGTTAATACTTAAATAACAGTAACTCGGTCTTATTAGCTTGTTAGTAATCTTACTAGTCTGTCAGGCATACGGTAATTAGTCGTATACTTAGTAGGCGTAAGTAGCTTGTATAGCTTTATAACAGAAGGATAATCTAAGAGTTACTTTATAGTAAAGTAAATTATAAAGTTAATTACTAAAGAGCTATAAAAGGTATTTAGTCTGTCTTCTGCGTTAAGTATTATACTTTTTTACCTTCCTTAGATTACTACCTGTAGTTAGTAATCCTTAGTGTTAGATTAGTTAGGTAGGTTACTAATCCTTACTAAGGGATTATATTAGATTACTACTAATCCTTACTGATCTATCACGTGACCTTTCTTAGTTCTTCCGTTCTAAGTCCGGTTCGTGCCGCAGTCCTGCATACGTAGGTAACTATTTCCCGCTTATTAGTCTCACAAGGGGTGCTTTAGGCTACACTAGTTACTAACCGTCCTTAGGTCGTAACACCCTTATGCTGCCTTACCGAGTAGGGCTGTACCGCCTGTAACTTGTTAGGTCGTAATAAGATATAGGGGGGGCCTAGAAGTAGGTAGGTTAACTTAAAGTCTAAAAACTAACTATATTAGTTTTTTAATTAGTACTATAACCACCTATTAAGTTACCTAATAAAGGACAGTATACAGTATTAGCCAGAATTACAGTATATAGTACGGTACTATAGACCTTACTAAGAAACTGTAACGGTCTAAGGCGTGTATATTTGTAACAGGCTATAGCGACTACTACGAGTATCCTTAGATGAGGATTAGAAGGGAAAAACAGTATATCTCTGCCTTACCGCTGGTCTGATTAGGGCTATACCGCACTAGCTATCGGATCGTCGGCATCGTGGGTTCCGTGGTAGGCCTGATTAGCGGTGGCTTATAGCTGCGATATCTAGTAAGGCTTTACATAGGCCCAGCCCGTTATAATACCCCCCTTGTCCCCTTCCTCTGCGGGACGGGAGCTTCCTTACGCTGAAACGCAGCCCACGCTGCAGTATCTTTAAGGTTATCTAACGGTTCCTATATAGGTTTAGCGTAACTAGTCTATTTTACTAAAACCTGCTATCCTTTGCCCTTACGCTTTATCTTTAGTATCTCTTAGACTTTATATTCCTAATTAGGTCTAGGTCCTAGTGCAGCAGGCTGTTTGTCGTCTTACTGCTATAATAAGAAGGGGTTATTCCCTGTATGCTTTAGGAGGGATATATAAAAGACGTTATGTATCCTTAGCGGCGTATCTAGCCGACAGGAGTAAGTACTAATATTCTCTAAGACTGTATACTTAGCGTAGGTCTAGTTAAGCTTCTTAGACGGTCGATCCGTCTTAACGTTAGTTAATTATAACTATACTTTATTTCTAGGCTTAAACTAATTAGATGGCTGGCGATAAGCGTTTACGTAGTGCTCCTGTTTCTCTTACGCCGTAGCTATAGCGGCTTATGCCTAGTCTGTAGCGTCCTTAATCTTTTGTACTAAAGTCTTAGCTCTAGTAACAGGAGTGTTACCTTCTGTCCGGAGAGTCTCTTTTACTCTAATTAGGTCTACGTCGTATCTATAACTAAAAAAGAACGGGCTAATCCCTATAGACGTGGCTAGACGATTGTTAATTACTATTATAGCTATAGGCGATAACTTATCCTAGTTGTCCTATGCGTAAGTACAGAACGCCCGTAAGTACGTCTTAACTACCTGGTTAGCCCTCTTAGTGGCTCCGTCCGTTTCTAGGTGGTATGCTGTTAAGAGCCTCTGCTTAATACCACAGAGTTAGTAGAGGCGCTTCTAGGTCTAGCTTACAAACTAGGTCCCTCGGTCTAAAACAATAACCCTCGGCAGTCTATAGTGTTAGATCAGGCTAGTGATTAAGGCGGCTGCCGTTGTTTCCGATGTAATCTCCTTTATAGGCTCTAGGATTACGCCTTTTAATAGGCGGTCTGTAATAACTAGGAGATTCGTTAGGTTCCTAATCCGTGTTAGCAGTAAGTCCGTTATAAAGTCTAGCGATATCTTAGCCTAGATTCGTTATAGTATTAGTAGTGGCTTTAGGAGTCCTTGTTTCTTATCTCTCTAGATATTAATTCTACTATATACGTTATAATTCTTAACGAACCTTTGTACGTCTTATAATAACCCTGGCTAGTAGAAGGTGCGACTAATTAGGGCCTTAAGCGTATCCTTTCCTAGGTGCCCTAATAGTACGGAGTCGTGTATAGTCTAGATAATTCTGGTCCTAAGAGGTTTATAGTGCGGGACCTATATCCTATCCCTTTAGTATAGGCGCTAATTATCGTCTAGTAAACACTCTAATAGTATAACTAGTAAACCTTACGCTAAAGGCAGCTGCCTGGCTCCTTGTCTTACTGCCTCTCTAATTAGGTAGTAACAGGCGTTATTTTATAGTCCTGTGTCTTACAGACTCTATAGTAGGTTTTCTTTAAATAGGTTAACTAAGGGCTTTTTTCCTTTTAGTATTCTATCTCTTTCCCTATCTACGTCTGCGTTACTTATAAATCTAGCTTTTACCGTTATAGTGACCTAATTAGGTCCTAGTAGTCCTATCCTGTTAATTTAGAGGGCTCTTTTAGTGTCTTAAAGGAGTTAAATTTTACGTCCCTTTAATCTATCGTCCTCTGCGTCTGCTAGTATGTCCTGCTCCCTCCTTAAAAGGGTGTCTAAGATAACAGCTAGCTTACCTAGACGGTACTCTATCTTAAAGTTATACCTTAAGAGTGTTTCTGCCTATTATATTTAACGCTTACTTAACTTCTGCTTCTTAGTAAAGTACTTAAGGTTAAGGTAATTAGTTACTATAGTAAACTCTTTTACGCTCTAAAGCTTTACGTCCTATTGCTTAAGGCATCGTACTATAGCTAGTAACTCCTTATTATATATAGGATAGTTATACTCCGCTAGAAGGTTCTTCTTTAAGAAGAACGCTATAGGACGTAACAGTCTATTGTTACCAAACTATAATAGGGTACCTCCTACTACGTATCTAGACGAATCCGTCTCTAGGACTGTTTCCCGCTCTAGGTCCTAATATACGAGTACTAGCGTACTAATTAGACGTGCTTTAAGGTCTCTAAACGCCTCTTAGTACTTCTTACTCTATATAAAGGTAGTATCCTTCTTTGTTAGTTCTGTAAGTGGCCTTACTAAGGCTAAGAACTACGGTATAAACTGCCGGTAGTAGTTAGTAAACCCTATAAAGGACCGTATTCCTTTAACAGTCCTAGGCGTCTCTTATAGTTATATAGCTTTAACCTTTTTAGGGTTAACTTTAATCCCTTAGCCTACTTTAATAATAAACCTAAGGTACTTAACGCTCTTAGCCTTAAAGTCGTATTTATTAATATCGACTTATAGGCCTGCCTCTCTTAATCTGATTAGGACCTTCTTAACCTTATTACGGTGGTCTACTAGCGATCCGCTAGAATAAATAAGGATATCGTTAATATAGGCTAAACAGAACTTATTAAGGTATTTACGTAAGGCGTAGTTAATATATCGTTAAAAGGTGGCTAGCGCTTTAGTTAGCCTAAAAGGGGTAACTAGCTACTTAAACAGTCTATATCTTATTTAAAAGGCTGTCTTTTATTCCTCTCTAGCCTTAATCCTAATCTTATAGAAAGTAGTAATTACGTTTAGCTTTATTAACCACCTTACTTAGGCTATAGCCCTTAGTGTCTTACTAATTAGGGGTAAGAGATATCTGTCCTTCTTTATAACAGCATTAAGGCCTTAATAATCTACGTAGAACCTTAGTCTACCCCTAGGTTTCCTTACGAATAGTATAGGGGCTAAGGCCGAAGAGCTACTTACTTTAATAAATCCTTTATCTAAGTATTCTATAAGGGTCTTCCGGAGTACTATAAGCTCCTTCCTTAACATTCTGTATAGCGGCCCCTATAGTACTTTAGGGGTTCTGCTACTATTATCTTTTTCTAGAGGTATCTTATAGTTAATACCTTTTTAGTATAAGGGTAATTTAGTAGCCTAATTAGGGTTAAAAACGTCTAAAAACTTATAGTATACCTTAGGAAGTAAAGCTTTAATATTAGTTCTCTTCTTTAGTACTAAAGCCCTCTTAATGTCTACTAAGCTAGTAGAGAAGATTTATGTAACCTAGCGGTCTAAGAGGTTTTTCTGTTTCCTTTCTTACCTAATTAGGGCTATAAAAACTAAAGCTATCTGCTAGCGTATAAAAGCACGATCTTCTTTCTTTTTAGGGTTCCTTTTGTTAACAGTATGGTTAGCTACTCCTATATATAAGGAGTTCTTAGTAGGTCGAATAGTAACGTCGTCTTTTACTATCTACGTCTTACCTAGGATTACGTCCTTAGTCTAATTAGGGACGATATAAAAGAATAGCCTGCTTCTTTTATAACCGTTAAGGTTAATTCTAGTATAAGTAACGGCAGTAATTACGTCTAGGATTACTCTGTTTACGGTCTTAAGCGCTTTAGGCTTAATTTTAATACGCGGTAAGCGGAGTTTCTTAGCGTAGGCTTAACCTATAGTAGTATAAGTAAGACACCCTAAGTTAATTAATATATAGGTGTAAGAGGTATTATTAATTCTTATGTTAATAAAAAAGGGGTTACTATCTATAGTCTTCCTAATAAGTCGCTACTTCTTTCTTACTTCCCCCTTCTGGCTACGCTTTTTGCTAGGAGTTATTCTTTTCCTAACTTATTAGAGGTCTAATTAGACTTAGATTTAGTTAATTTTTTAGAGCTAGTGTCGCTATTCGGTCTTAGTAAAGGTTTTAATTTCTTAACCATTAATTTCTTAGCCTTTAACTTCTTAACTATTAAAGGTCTTTACTCCTCTATATAATCCCTTCTTATATACCCTTTCTTACTATAACCGTAACATTTAATGTCCTTACGCCTTTAGTAGCGTTTATAGCCCTTACGTTTCTCTAATAATTAGGCCTTTATAACTTTTATAGGTTCTTAGTCTATTTTATCTTTTTTAACTACTAACGGCCTTTTTTTAGTCTAATTAGGTATAAAGGGTCTTTAGTATTAACGTTCCTATTTAGCTTAGAACTTCTTACTATCTAAGTTAGAGCTAATCGTTAGAAGTATCTAGGTGTACTAGGTGTACTTAGTTAGTTTGTTAATTATACTAATTAGAGGCGTCCTTATTACTAGGTTTAAGGCCCCTTTTAGATAACTAATCTTATTACTATCTAGCTAATGCCCTCCTCCTACTTTAGCTAATTCCTTTTTAAACTTAGGGAAGAAGTACGTAAAGCTCTTATTGTCCTTTTGTTATATAGTACGTAGTCAGTCTAAAGCTTAGGCTTTAGCGTTTAGGTCCCTATAGTAGCTCTTTAGATACCTTAAGAACTAATTAGGGTTATACTAGCTATTAGCCCCTTCTTACGCGTAATAAGCGCTTACTATAGACTAGGCTATGTTTTCTAGCTGTAAGTAGACGTACGTAAATATAGCACCCTTAGAACTAAAAGCCTCCCTATCTACTAATATCTTACCGTTAATCTTAAGGTACTATTGTTAGAACTTCTTATAGGTACCGTTAAACTTAGGAGGGTTAGGGAGTTAGTGTCTTACTTATGTTATAGGTAATCTAGTAACCTGATTAGGTTAGGCTACTACTGTTTCTGTTAAGGGCGACTCTATAGTCGTTAAAGGTGTCGGTTGCCTTAAGTCGGTAAAGGCTTATTACAGTAGGCGGATTTATTCTTACTAGGCTTCCTAGTTATTTGCTTAGGCAGTTTGTAGTTCTTATAGTTAAGCGGCTAGTTAGCTAATTACTTATACTAACTCTTGCGATCCTATAGGTAAAGGGGTGTTAGCGTTACCCTCTATTGCTTCTTAACTCCTTAAACACGATATGTTCTCTAAGGGTCCTTCCTGTCTCTCTCTATGTCTTATAACTATAACGTAGTTCTATTAAGACTAGGCAGGGCACTACTAATCGGTCTTACTATAATTAGGTTCTTAGGTTTTATAACTATTCTAGTTAACGATCCCTTTTTTAACTAAGCTATAAGGCTTTATCCTTTAGCCTCTATTAGATCGCTTCTTCTAGAAAAAGGCCCTAGTGTCCTTAATCGCGTAGATCTGGCCGTCCTTACTAAACAAACCGACCGTTTAGTATAGAGGACCCTAGTGTTTTTCTAATCTAAGGATAATATAACGGTCTAAGGCGTGTATATTTATAACAGGCTATAGCGACTACTATAAGTATCCTTAGATAAGGATCAGAAGGGAAAAACAGTATATCTTTGCCTCACCGCTGGTCTGATCAGGGCCATGCCGCACTGGCCATCGGATCGTCGGCATCGTGGGTTCCGTGGTGGGCCTGATCAGGGGTGGCTTATGGCCGCGATATCCAGCAAGGCTTCACATAGGCCCAGCCCGTTACAGAAACATATAAGACGTTTTTATAGAACCTTTTCCGCCTATAAATTTTAACGCTAGACTACAGTAAATATAAATTACGTAGTACGCGAAGTTAGTTGTCCCTACTAGGCGCCTATACTAAGGCATTAGCGCGCCTTATAGGCTTAGTAGGTAGTATAACACCTGCTTATTCTACCTGTCTACCTACGCTTAGTCTGTAAGCCCTAATTAGGTTAGTTTCTTATAGTATTTCGTTATAGGTAAAGTTAAAAGAGTAGTCACCTAAAAGTAGTTACCTAAAGACAGTGTCAGTGGCATAGCGACTAGTAACTTATAAACTGTTAACTGCCGCATCGGTAGTAAGGAAAACTACTGTCGGAATAGGATACTACTAGGTATTAGCTACCTAGCGCGGTTCGGCCGATTAGGTCGATTTAGGCCCGGGATAGCTACGGCCGAAAGGGAGGACCTTAGCTTATTTACCTTACCTTAGCTGCTAGCCCTTAGATAGCTTCCTCCCCTTTTTACGCAGAATAAGGATAATAATAATAATAGTATGATCCTCTTTATTACCTAAGTTACTGTATACAGTATATTGAATTCCCTGTGATTCTAATAACTATAAATTCAGTCGCTTGCTTAGACAGCTCAAGAACCACCCTCTTCTAGTGAATAAAAAAATGAAACTGTATTGTAAGATGTCTCTTACTAGTTTATTAACCTCTTAATTAATAGTCTTCTGATGCCACTCTTTAGGCCAGTTCTGAAAAAGATAATCATCCTGCTTTGAGGGATCGAGAAGCATCACGGCGGCGTATACTGATGTTAACTCGACGAGGGCGTAGTATTTATAAAGGATAAACCAGCCAATCTTAATAGAATGAACCATACGGAGGTCTTTCTCTGGGCCTGATTTATACAGCACCTATAAAACATCAGCTTGAAGCATTATCTTGAAGCATTATCTTGATGAAATAGGATAAACCTTCTGATCCTCGAAGAAGGTAAGGATAGTATCCATCAGGGTAAGGCTCTGGGATAGTGAAGCCTCACTGCCTTTAACCCATAGTGTACTACTAGCGAATACAGAGAGAAACCTCTCTGTACGCTTGAGTATATCCCATTCAACACCGTTGAGTCGGAATTTATCGCATTCAGGGTGTGTATCAATGAAACCCGTAATCTCTCGTTCCTTACGTAGAGACAGATAATGACCCGTCGAAGACCTTCCTATAAGGGCTTGAAACACATCTACCTACTCTTGCACTTCAACTTCATGTGTTTCTACAAGTATACTTACTGTGTGACTACTGCGCTGGATGAGGGACGTTGAAAGACATCAACATCGCGGCCCATGAAGCCGAGGCCAATGATTACCATTAACTATCAGATTGATACCTATCTATGATGACAGGATTTGGGCGGCTGGTTTCCGATCATAACTTGTCCGCTTGTAAGCGCCACTCTGCGAGACCGATGACGGCCACAACAGAGTAAACATTGTCATCTGTGCCGATCGACAACTAGATCAAGAACGAGTCGGGGTGGTCGTTGAAAAACTGCATGGCCTCAACCCGCCAGTCGTCCCTGACCACCTTGGGCCCGCTCTCCTTGAAGTTGTAAGTCTCCAGGCCGTCCTCGCTGTACCTCGGCCACTTGGCGAGGTCCAGGCCGTGGTTGTTGGGGTCCAGCGTGCGGATGAAGGAGATGGCGGTGGCCTGGTAGGCCTGGGTGTTCTTGCTTAACGCGTACGGCAGGCCCGCGAACATGTAGAACCAGACATCGAAGGCGTGGAAGGAGCCGAGCACGGGCAGGTGCGTCAGCACGCCCAGGTCGGGCAGCAGGCCCGCCGAGGGCACGCTGACGTCGGTGATGTAGTTCCAGACGGTCTGCTCCGAGGTGTTGTAGTGCGCGAGTAGGTTACGGCGCTGCGCCTGGAAGCTGAAGTCGCCCACGACGGCGGCCAGGCGCTTGAAGTTGGGTGTGACGGCGTTCAGGACGCCCGTGTCGAAGGGGGAGCCCTGGCGGACGTCCGAGGGGTAGAGCTCCATGAGGGCGGCCATGTCGGCGTCGCTCGCCTTGGGCCACCAGGTGGTCTGGAAGTAGGACGCGAAGTCCTCGTCCGAGAGGGTCTCGAGCTGGGCGAGCAGGGAGAACAGGGTGCCCTCGTCGCGCATGTCGCCGGTGACCAAGGGGACCGAGGCCATCTTTCCGGCGGCGGCCAGGCGGTGCGGCGAGTCCTTGAGGTGCTTCCCGTCGGGGCGGATGGTCCACGTCGAGGCGAGGGACCGAGGTCCTAGAACTAGCATAGAGCACACTTGTTAGCCAAGTGGGAGACAATACGTGATGAGGATCAAACAAGCGACGGGAGTAATGTAAACAGGAAACTCACGCATCCCCTCTTCATTGATCGACGCCATGATGTCGTCAAAGTCGGCAACCTTCAGACAAGCAATCTTGTCCGTTGCCCCGGCGCACCCTGTCCTCTCGACCATGTTGTCGAAGAAGGGCTGGGCGCGCTCGGCGCTTTCGACCATGACTGGGCCGCCAGAGAGGGCCATGGCACCGCGGAACAGGTCGGTGGCGCCCTCGCCCTCGTCCCACAGCAGGTGTGCGACGACGGACCAGCTGCCGGCGGACTCGCCCATGATGACGACGCGGTCCGGATCGCCGCCGAAGTCGGCGATGTGCTCCTGCACCCACTGCATGGCGACCCTCTGGTCCTCGAGGCCGAGGTTGAGCAGGCCGGCCTCCTCCATCTCGCGCGAGGCCGAGAAGCCGAAGGCGTTGAGGCGGTAGTTGGCCGACACGCCAATTATGGGCTTGCCCAGGTCGACCGAGGTGCGTACCAGGCCGCCGACGTTGTAGTTGAGCGCGGCGCCGCGGATTACGTCCGTCTCGCTCGTGTCGGTGAAGGGGCTGCCGACCTCGAACCCGCCGCCGTGGATCCAGATCACCACGGGCAGCCCATCGCCCCTGGAGGCGTTCGCCGGAGTCTGCACGTTGATCAGAAGACAGTCCTCGCTGCGGGTTCGCCCCAGGGTGTTGAACACCGTGTCAGCCAGGGCGCCTACGACGGAGCCGATGGCCGTGCCGGTATCGCCCAGCACCAGGCTGCTGGACGAGTTCTTCGTCAGGATCGATGCTGTCGTCTTTTGCGGACAGATGGGACCATAGCTGCTGCCGTCGAAGTCGCCCAGCTGCTGGGTGAAGAGCTGAGGATGCTCAAAGCGGCCGGCGGAGGCGAAGGGGATGCCTGGTACGAGGTTAGTACTCTCGTCTAGGTGAGCCCGCTGGTTTGCTCCCGGCTTTGGCACAACGCACCCAAGAATTCTTTGATGTTTCCGCTCACCCGTCCGGTGATGTTGGCATAGTCGATCTCGACCTTGGGCTTCAACCAATTACGGAATGTGACAGGCTTCGCCACAGCAAGGGCCGAGTTTGACGCCGCGAGAAGAGCCGTGAGCCCTACCCACATGGATGATGAAGTTATCCTGGGCTGAAAGGAGTGACAGATGATGTTGTTAAGGTGCGTAATTGGGGGGTTAGTGCTTCAACCCACCAATTGGCTCTTAGAAAATACAGAGAGGCAAGAAAATGAGTGAGGCTGTAGCTAGCAACAAATAATCACACTACATGCAAGATGTGAAAGGAACCCTCTACGCCAAGAGGCACAGTAGATGTACTTGTCAGATTTCATCTGTTCACATGTTCACTTGTTCGTCGGCCATCCCAGACCCCCTTCTCTTTGGATAGTCAATCACGATCATCCCTCGAGGTGTCGAAAGAGTCCTTTAGAAGAGGGCGGAATGTCTCCGTCTTAAAATTGTACAATTCCCAGATGAGAAAAGCGTCAAGATTCCGGTACATTTGGCTAGTCATGACTCTGCCCAAAAGGAGATATCCGGCGACGATCAACCGCTCTGTATTCCGCAACAAGTTGGGTTGGGGGCTGGCGGGTTGATAGGTTCCTGGGCAGCCCGGTTTTCTTTTAACCCCTTTTGATCCTTACTCATCCGAATATTGCCCAGCTGGGACGATCACAACTCCATCTGGCCGCCCCTTTTCTGGCGGTGGCGAGTTGACACAACGGTTGAAGAGACGCCGGGGGGGGGGGGGGGGGGGGGGGGGGGGGGGGGGGGGGTCACTGCACATTTATTGATTACAAACTCAACTAAGGGGCACGAACGTGACTCAGGCCATGTGTTTACAAAGCCTTCCACGTGTTCATGATCGAATTGGGAAACCCTAGAGTAATACATTGCCAGAAGTGAAGAATGGTCTTGTGTGTGCCTATCGCTAACACGGAAACGGATATAGAAAACGGGACTGGGGACGAACAACTCGTAACCTCGGCAGGGAACCTCCAGGTTGGGTTCAAAATTTTGTTGGAGGTTGTTTGAAAGAAAGACAGGCTCTCACAGGCATCAGGAAGAGAATAGTGACCACGGACCCGTGATTCCTTGCAAACAGCCCTCTGAACAATGACGACAAGCGTTGTTCGGACAGCTCCATGCACACACGTTCGTACGACCAACAACAAATGCTATCACGGGTATTAAATTAAATAATAAGAACAGAAAACATACAAGGTGTTGTCAAACGCTTATACATGCTGCTTCTCCTTCCGCTCCTCCTCCCACGTCACATCCCTCTGGACGACGATTGTGTCCATGGGGAAATCGTCTCCCAGTACATCATCCTTGTCACCGGAACCCGTCGCCCCGGACATCGAGTACTTCTTACCGCCGCCGCCGTGGTGCAGGTACTCCTCGGAATCGTTGCCGGTGGTCAGACGCTCGTGGTTCGCGGAGCGCTTGAAGTTGTGGACGCCCGGCCGCGACCCGGCGCCGGCGCCGGCGAAGGCCCCGGTGCCCGACGAGACCTGGTTGGACTTTTGGTCCCGGGTAGACCATGGCGTGCCGTAACGCATCTTGCGGTACACGGGGACCAGGGTGACTGCGCAGGCGCCGATGATGGCGATGTAGATCTCCACAACGGTGGCCGTCCACATGAGGGCGTACTGCTCTGTTTAGACGAATAGTCAGCATCACACCCCCAAGTCGGGAGAAGAGACTCGTGCAAAGAACAGGGCTGAACGTACGGGTCATGTCCGTCACGCCTATCGAATAGAGAGAGGCCAAAGAACCGAAACGTACAAGGCTTGCAATGACGACACTGTTTTTTCCATATCGTTAGCATATCCATCACGCCCAAAGCTACCCCTCCTCTCTCGGTCCACTAAGGTCTCAACTCACAGACTTCCCAGGCCGAAAACACAGCAGATGCCGACTTTCTTGTGCGAGCTGACCTGCAGCTTCAAGGTCTCGCGGATCGGCAGCACCAGTGTAAAGATGTCGATGAGGCTGTTGGCGCTGGAGTTGCCCACGAAGTAGAGAACCACGTCGATGCAAGTGCCCGCGCCGGGGTTCGTCGTCTGCTCCCATGTGTACGAGAGTGGGCGGCACTGCAGGCAGTTGGTCACGAAGATGGCAAGGAACCAGCCGAGACACATCGCCGACAGCACGTAGATGCCCCTCCTCATAAACTGCGTCGGGAAGACGCGCCAGTAGAAGGCCAACAGAGACAGCTTGATCAGCGGGGAGGAGAAGCCATAGCAGAACTCGGCAACGACCACGCACTACGAGAATTCTCAGCCTTCTTTTCTTCTTTCCTCCCCAGCGAACGGAGCAAGGGTCACCAACCTTTAAGAATATGATCAGCTTGTTCGGGTCCTCGGCCATAACGTCGACGATGCTTCGACCCAGACCGCCGTGGACGGTAGCCTCGATCGTGGTTGCGCAGAAGGCGTGGTTGATGATCAGACTGACCAGCGCCAGCCAGTCGTCAAGACCCCATCCCACACCCGTGAGCTTTCGTGCCCAAAACCGCCCTAAACAGGTGATGGTGGCTATCACGGCGAGGATGACATTGATGGCGATGATTGCTGTTCCTGTGTGGGATGTGGTGTCGGTCGTCGTCATCGTTGTCGTCGTTGAGGCCATTCTATCAGACAGTCCTGGGTTGACCCGGAGTCGCAGCCAGCCAACTAAGTCCAAGTTTCGAGGAAGACGATGATGGCCTGGCCTGCGCAGGAAGGTAGCGATTATTTCTCCGGGTCTTGTTTATGCACGGCGAAACCTCCTTTTGTGACCCTCGGGACAAAGCCAAAATGTTGATGATTGGTATGCCAACACTAACAAGCCTCCTCTTCAGGCTTACCCCCCTCGTCGCATCCCCGCTGATAGGCAACAGTCTAACTCGAGACTGGTGAAGATTCGGAAACATGTCGCGGTGCCTGCGCCCAAAGCTGTACCTCTGTACAGATATGGCGAACTATGCCACTTACCACAGAAAAGGGACCGGGTTGCCGGCATGGAAACTGACAACCACCCCAACTACATGAATAATTGCCGGTGGACTACACAACTCCTTGGCATGCGAGTCATGTGAACTCCCACTCTCCATACGACGATAATCTATCCAACGTCCACTCCCGAGACCATCTCGGACTCTCAACCGGGAACATGACTCGCCAAGAATCCACCAGTGTTAAGAACTGTCCCATCAAAGGGGTGTTTAAAACTCAGGCTTCTTGCAAATAGCCGTTTTGCCGAGATGGAAAACGCAACAAGGACTGACTGGATCGAAGCGGGTAGTGAGAGACAATCGGGTGAACTACCTCCCTGCTCCCACACGTCAACCTTTGGCCCCTGGCCCCGAAGCCCTAGATGCCGGATCCTAGTTCCGAATTCTGAAGAATCAAGGGGCCCGCGGCAACAGGAAGAACGCGGCATGCAGAGATTTCACGGGTTTGCTGCCCATCTGGCAAACTATCTCTCTGGGCCGGGACAAGGGCGAAGATGAAGACGGAGGACTTGGTCGTGACACAATCAAGTTGCCGGCATATCGTGCTCTTATCGTGCTCATGTCAGTTACCGTCTTCTCGTCACTGTCACACCCGCGACTGTGCCGAGGTCTTGACTGACGAGCTCTATCGAAGACTTTGTGACTCTTACGAATCGTAATCGACACCACCATACATCGAAATCGATAACACTTTCACCGGAAACGTTTACCCAAAGCCAGACAAGGCAAGGCAAGGCGCAGCAATTCTCTCAAGATGGCCGGCAACAAAGGGGTGAGCTTCCCTATCCTCTCGTATCAACCTCTACGGATCCTCTACCAGCTCCTCGGCGGTCTGTTCATTCTCGTCCGCCTGCCCGTGTGGTCCGTCCTGGCCCTGGTCCCGGTGTGCCGCCCTCACCCAAAATGGGGCTTCAAGCAAACGCTGATGGCCCGCCTGACGCGCAACATCGTTGACCTCTACTCCAACATAGGCATCACTGAGACGCACACCCTCCAGCCGGGCAAGGAGGGAGACCGCTTTCAGGCTATTGAGCCCTTCCCCCCCGACCTTTACCGCGGGCCCTTCGCCTCGAACCCGGACGTGAAGCCCGTCGCCGTGGGCGGCACCTGGTTTCCCGAGAAGCCCGACGTCGAGAAGGGAGGCTTTGAGGGCGCCGTCGTCCTGCAGATCCATGGCGGCGCCTTTGTGCTCGGTGACGGCCGCACAGGCTACTGTGGCTTCATGGCCGACACGCTCATCGACAAGGCCGGCGTTGACGCCGTCTTCGCGCCGCAGTATCGTCTGTCAGGCTACGGCGGCGGCGGCGGCGCGGCGGCGGCAGCGGCGAACCCCTTTCCGGCCGCGCTGCAAGACGTCCTCACCAGCTACCTGTACCTGACCCGGACCCTCGACATCCCGCCTCGGCGCATCGTGCTCTGCGGCGACAGCGCGGGCGGCAACCTCGTCGTCGCGCTGCTTCGCTACCTCGACGCCTTCGGACGGGACCTTGGGCTCGCCGCCCCGAGCTCCGCCGTGCTCGTCGCCCCCTGGGTCAACCCGCTCGCCAGCCTAGGGCCAGATTCGGTGTACGAGCAGCACGACCACTGGAGCACCGACTACCTGCCCGTGTCCTTCCTGCGCTGGGGCGCCAGGGTGTACTCGGCCGGCGTCGCCGACGAGGACGCGCCGTACGTGACGCCGCTCGGCAGCCCGTGGGCCACGCCGGTGCCCATCTTCGTCTCCATGGGCGAGGCCGAGATCCTTGAGACCGACGGGACCGCGTGGTGCCGCCAGATGCAGGAGGCCGGGAGCAGCGTCACGGTGTCGTACGAGGAGAACGCCGTGCACGACACGCTGCTGATGGGCGCTATCATCGGGTGGACGGAAAGCGCGCAGGCTGTGGCGGCGAGGATCGGGGAGTTTTTGAGGCACGTCCAGGGTGAGACGGACACACAGGGAGGGAATGAGCTGTGAAATAGAAGAGAGGTATGTGTGTCGTTGTAGATGTATGTAAGTCAATATAAGGTGGTTTGCTATTGTGCGTACTGGTAACTCAGCCACCCCACATTTGAATAACCCCCGCATTTGGACAGCCATCTATCAGGCAGGAATTGTACCACTGGGCCATGTGCACAAAAGAGAGGTTCCCCTCATATGCTTAGCCACATATGAGTACTTATATGCCTAACACCATCACCACCACTACTGGTCACAACCTAACAGAACCAGATTGAAATTGAGGAGAGGAAGAATTCATGAATCTTAAGTTACCCTACTATCCGTTGATTGTAGCGCGAATTGGCGAAAGCGAATATGGCGGAGGCGGCGGAGGCGGAAATCGTTGTGCGGGGCGACGCCACTGACGCGAGTGCTCCAAGACGATCGACGCGCGCCCCGACCCTAAGTACGAAGGCACGCGAGACGTTACAGACCCGTGACATCTGCACTGCGACTAATAAGAAAATCACCAATACACGCGTACGAACCACTGCGGTCAATGAACCCACGATCGAAAACGATGATGGCCGTAACCTCGAAGAAGATGGGAGTCTGGATGCAGGAGAGGAAATCTCGACGGTCAGCAGCGACCGAAGCCGTGCGCGTGAGACACGGGAGATGGCGGCCGCTCAACCCACAATGGAGCAGATGATGCAGGCGATAGCAAAGGAGCTTCGGCGACAACGCAAGGAGGCGCAAATTCGACTGGAAGAATCCCGACGGCAGTACAACGAGCTGTTGTCACAGCTCAAAGAGACCCAAGACGAGTTCCGAGAATACAAACGCCTGATGGAAGATGAAGTCAAGTCCATGCAAGAGCAGCTGGACACCATCGCCAAAAGTCCGATCGTAACCAGCTCCACCATGACGTCCCCCCAAACGTCTTATGCCGAAATCGCGCGAACCCCGCCAACCAGTCAGCCTAGCAATGTACAAACGCTCTCGTCGATGAACACAACTCCTTCAACTTTCACAAACACACTATTCTGCACTGTGGACACATCCCCTGTAGACGTAGGGGACAAGCCCAAGGTCACGGCAGGCTCAGTCAGGGCGGCCATAGAAGCAGAGATGAAAACACGGAAAGGCGACACCAGCTGGAGGTGCAAGGCTGTTACAGTGGACGGGAGGAACGCGAATAGCATCAAGATCGTGTGCAGAGACGAGGAAGAGCATCAAGGAGTCAAGCAGGTGGCAGAGGCGATGCAACTGGCGAACGGAGTACGCGTGTTGCGTGACGAGTAGTTCCTTGTCAAAGTTGACGGCGTCAAGAGCGCCGCGGTGGTGGACGACAAAGGCAACGAGCTGCCGGGAGCGGCCGAAGCTTTCGGCCAGGAAAACGACACGACTATTATAAAGATCTACTGGCTTAGCGGCCGGGAGACGATTAAGCCGTACGGGTCAATAGTGGTGTACCTAACTAAGGCGGAGGATGCTTAAAGAATCCTGCGGGACGAATACTTCCACGTGGACTGTAAGTCGGGACGCGCAAGCGTGTTCAAAAGACAGCTAGGACCAATGCTATGCCACAACTGTCAGGAGACCGGTCACAAGAGGTTCTAATGCACAAATGCGCAGAGATGTGCTAAATGCGCTAAGGAAGGGCATTACCACCATGACTGTCGTGATCAGGTGCTGAAGTGTGTTCCGTGTGGAGGACCACACAAATCCCTTAGCAAAAACTGTCTGAAGCGATATCCCCTTCAGCATGACTAGGACATTCCAGGTGTTTCAGCTTAACGTGGGCAAAAGAGCGGAGGTGCAAAAGAGCGTGATAAATAATAAGCGACTTTATGACTTCGCCGTACTAGCGATTTAAGAGTCGCCGGCACGGAAGACAGGCGACAAACGACGGACAGTCCTAATCGGACATGTAAATTAGAAGAAGATAGTGCCTATAGTGTGGCAAGATAGACGATAGGGAGCAAGGAGTATGTTATAGGTAAACAAGTCGCTTGAAGCAGAACAAGTACCCGTGTTATCCCCTGACATAACGGCGGTAAGAGTGCGACTTAAGGGATTAGACGTTCTCGTCGTGTCGGTCTACGTACACGACCAAGACGATAGAGCCCTCTCGGGAGCCTGTTAAATGCTTGACGACTTAATGCATTTCAATAGGGGAGCAGGGGGACAAGTGATAGAACTAGTTATCGTCGGTAACTTTAATCGACATGACTAGCTATGGGGAGGAAACTGAGTGGCCTTAGCCAGACAAGGCTAAGCGAATTAAATTATCGACCTGATGAGCGAACACTCTCTCTCCTAAGCGCACTGCCTCGAGGAACGGTAACCTGGGAGGCCAAGTGCCAGGGACAACAGGATTCAACGATTGACCTCGTACTGATCTCAGAAAACCTTACACGAAACTTAGTTAAATGCAGGACGCTCACAAACGATTATGGATCCGACCACCTTGCTATGCAGACGGAGCTCGATGTGGCTCCGCTAAAGCCGGGGCAGAAGCCCAGGCTTCTCTTTGAGAACGCACCGTGGAAGGAGATCAGAGACGAGATCGCGGGAAGGCTAGAGACATTGCCCACGACAGGGACAGTGCAGCAGCAGACCGATTATCTAATGGAAGCAGTGCTCGGAACGGTCCACAAGCTGGTGCCTAAAGCTAAAAGCTCCCTGTATGCGAAGAGGTGGTGGACAAAGGACTTAACGCAGTTGCGACGGGTGTACATATACTGGAGGAACAGGGCGAGAGCAGAGCGTAGGGCAGGAGGCCTCTGACTGCAGCTCGAATAGCTCGCTAAAGAAGCCTTGAAACGATATTACGATGCGATTTGGCAACAAAAGAAGAAGCACTGGGACGAGTTCCTGGCCGACAATACTAACATCTGGAAGGCTGCTAAATACCTCTAAGACTAGGAAGGATTAGTATTTGAAAAACTCCTACAGATAACGAGGGTAGACGGGACGCAAACGACGACAGCAGACGAGCAGATCGAGAAGCTGCTATTAACATTCTTTCCACCTCTACCAGACCAGATAGGGGAAGAGGGTTAGCGGCCGCAGCGGTCACCCGTTGACTTACCTGAAATCACTATTGGTGAAGTTGAGACGTAACTATTTAGAATGAAGCCCTGGAAGGCACCGGGAGACGACGGACTGCCCTTGATGGTCTGGAGACAGGTTTTGCCAGTAGTTAAGGAACGGGTGCTAACGCTCTTCCGGGCGTCTGTAGAAGAAGGCACTCTGCTAAAGCAATGGAGGCACGCTAAGATCGTACCATTGAAGAAGCCCGGTAAGCCGGACTATACGATCGCTAAAGCGTGGAGGCCGATCTTGCTCCTCTTAACACTGGGTAAGGTTCTGGAAGCGGTGTTGGCAGAGAGGATCTCGTACGTGGTTGAAGAATATGGACTACTGCCTGCCAACCATTTTGGAGCCCGGAAACGGCGGTCGGCGGAGCAGGCACTCATCCTGCTCTAAGAACAGATTTATACAGCATGGCGGAACTGCCAAGTGCTTAGCCTAGCAAGCTTCGACGTGAAGGGCGCCTACAATGGCGTCTTTAAGGAAAGACTGCTACAGCGACTCACGGCGCGGGGGATCCCGCCACAGCTGGTGCGATGGATTGACGCGTTCTGTTTTGAACGCACAGCCTCGATCGAGTTCAACAGATACGGTTCAGACAAACGAGACCTCCCACAGGCAGGGCTTCCGCAGGGGTCGCCGTTATCCCCCGTCTTGTTTCTGTTCTTTAACGTAGATCTCGTGCAACACCGCATATGTGGGAACGGTGGAGCCATCGCGTTCGTCGACGACTATACGGCCTGGGTAGTCGGACCAACGGCGGAGGACAACCGCGCGGGTATTTAGAACATTATAGACAGAGCGCTAGAGTGGGGGGTGCGAAGCGGAGCGACATTTGAGACCGACAAGACAGCTATTATCCACTTTTCGCGGAACACGAGGCGAATAGACGATACACCCTTCACGATAAAAGGGCAGACAGTGCAACTAAAGGCACAGGTTAAGGTACTGGGAGTTATCTTAGACCAGCAGCTGCGATACAAACAACATATAGCCAAGGCAGCGACCAGAGGCCTTAAGGCGGCCATGGCGCTTAAGCGACTTCAAGGACTGACCCCGGTACCGTAGCTACTCATCAGATCCGACTTTGACTACTGCTCGCTTTAGCCTAAGGCAGCCTAGTGGCCGGCGAATAGGGGATAG
>LFIW01001820.1:0-117064 GCA_001625285.1 Colletotrichum incanum
CTTTTACGGATATCTTAGCTCCGGTTTTATCTTTTAACCTTATTTAATAAATACCGTCTTTTTAGGTCTTTTAAGAGATTTTAGATCTTTTTAGACCTTCTAAGTATTACCTATAAAGGTAACATTACTTATTATAATAGTATTACCTATTTAGGTTAATTATATTCTAATAATAAGTATTTATTTTCTTTTATATCTTATATAAAGCCACCTTTTAACCTACTATCTACCTCTTTATTACCCTATTTCTGTTAGTCTTACATTTTTACACTATTACTTATACAATAATTAAACCACTTACCTTGATATAGCTAGCTAGGTTAATAAATAATTTATATAATTATTTTTTAGTAATTACGATGCTTAAGTCGTGATTAGTAAAATGTTGTTATGCTAAAATAATTTATTAGAAAACAATATTTATATATTTCAAAAACCAGTACTAAGACTACTAAGAATAAGATTCTTATAAGAATCCGAATCTTATCTAATTATATCTCTATATCTAATAACTATAGAAATCTGCTATATTTATATCTATATTAAGTAAACAAGAAGCTTTATAACCGTATATAGCTTGCCTATATATATATATATACCTTATAATAACTGGATAATCAAGGACGTCTAGAAGAATCTAACCAGGAACCTAGTTAACCCTAGATTCCAGAAAACCAACTCCTAAATTCTAGATAAGTCATCCTTATAAGACAAGAACGTTCCTAATAAGGTGTTAGGAAAAGATATAAACTAGAGATATTCCCACCTTTTAGAAAGACATAGTTAGATTATCAACTGTCCTTATAGATAACACACCTACTTTATCTTTCTATTTTTATCTCCCTACGTCTCTCTATTTTCCCTGTGAATATCTAAGAATATCTTTATTATATTCTAAGTAGGCTTAATAGGGAGGTTCGCTTATAGTTAAAGATATTGTTTTAACCCGTTTATATCATATAAATACCTATAAAAAAAGTAGGTGTTTTACTTACTACTTCTTTATAATAAGTGGTTTTTATTGTATATTACTTAGAAAAGCTATACAACATAGAACCTATACTATATAGAACCTACTTAATAGTGTTAAGGTTTACTTACGCTTTTTAATCTTTAGTAAGCTGCTATCAAGTAGTCTAAAATCTTTAGTAGGTAGACCTGACAATAAACCTTTTTCTAAAGTAAGAAGGCTTTTTTACTTACCCTTTTTAAGTTAAATACTTATATACGGCCTTTTCTAAAAGCACTAAAGTATCTTAACTATTACTTTATATAAGTAGTTAAAAATTGTAGTAGCGCTATTAGTACGTAATAGCGTAAGATTATTTTAGTAAAACTATAAAGAGATATCCTTAGCTAAAAAACTCTAAGAGAGCTATCGTGTAGGCGCGTAGAGTAACGTCAGGTAATAATTAGTAGAGTATTAGTAATAAGTATCGTAGCTAAGAAGAGGAGACGTAACAGGCACAGCTATATACTCTCTAACTTAAGATCTAGAAATAACAATAGGCTAACATTCTAGATCTTTCCTAGTTAATGCTTATAGCTACACACCTATATAGTAGTTAAGAAATCTTTAGTAAATCTTTTTATTACTAAGACAACCTTAAGTAGCTTTACTACTAAGTAAACCATCAATAATTAAGGTTTATTTCTTATAAGATCTTTATTAAGTATCTATTAAGAAAAAGTATACTACATAGCTTTAGTAAGTAATAAAGTAAAATCTTGAACCTGCTCTTTAAAAGTATCTTTAGCACTTAGCTAAGAAGAAACTAAAAAGAGTAACAAGTTAAATTGGAATAACTAAAAAAACACCTTAATTAAAACACTTAATTTTAGTACAAACTTTTTAAAACATTTAGTTAAAGTACAAAATTAGAAGCCTTTTATTAGTAACAAGTAACAAAAACTAACTAAAATAAAACAGAAAAGGCTAATTTCTTAATTAATATAATAACAGTAGTAAGTAACTACTATAGGTCTTTCCAAGGTACAAGACTTTTTTAGAATAAGATATTGCTAAACATTACAAATTATAGCGAAATAGACTTATTTAGACTTAAAGTAAAGGGTATTAAATACGTGAGTTAGATTAAAAGGAATTATAAATTTATAAATAGCTATTTAAAAGTATTAAAACTAACTAAACGAATATTTATTAGTTCATAAACGTGTTAGAACCATACATAGAAATACTACTAGCTTACGCCTAAATAATACCTTTTCATCTTTATTTATCTAAAGAGACTTACTAATAACTTATATATTAGTAATTTAAACTAAAATAGGTGGAAAAGTACTATAAGACCTTATTATTAGTTTAGACTAATAGTTAGACCTAGTACTAAAACACTTTAAGATACTACGATTAATAGTAATAATAAACCTATAAAACTTTAGTTTACTATTAAGAAAGGTTAAAACTATACAAATATTTGATTTTTAATAGCTAAAGTTAGATAGCCTACTTATTTAACACTAAAACTATAAAATAAGTAGCTTATTTTAGTTTATAATAAAGTAATTTTATCTATATAGCTAGACTACTAAGACTAAAGAGGAATGTATTTAAAATAAGTAACAATAGTATCTCGTGTTATGCTTATATCTTACTAAGAAACTTAAAAACAAAACGTAAAATATAATAAAGAAATGTATTTAATATTGTTAAAAGCTTTACAAGAAATATAGATATTACACTAAGACTAAACAATAGCAGAAGAACTCTAAAGTATGAAACTAAATTAGATATACAGCTAATAAAGCTAGTAATGTTTCATAAAATATACATAAAGGACTACGAGAAATAAAAAGTATTAGTATAGTATATAATGGTAATAAGTTAAAAGTAATTAATATTAACGTAATTAGTGTATAATACTATAAATTAAGTAGAGTTTAATAAAATTAGGATTACTATAAAGTACTTATTGTTCTTACTTAGCTTATTCCTATATGTTATTAAACAGTAGAAACTGCCTAGAAAAACCTATATAAGTACTTTAGGTAGAAATAAGAATAAAATAACTAATAACGTTAGATAAAAATATAAGACTAACAGTATACTATAAGTAGTATATATTTGAAAAGACGTTATAAGCTAGTTATAGTAGCTTAAGAACGTAGAATATAACAGGCTGTACCTAAAGTAGGCCTAATAGATTTTTTAGCTAAGACCCTAAATACAGACTAACCTTAGATAGACCTACTTTATAACCTATAACGCTAGTAACTTAATAGCTAGTATAGGACTACCTTAATTAAACTAATAGAAAGAGGGAGATATATAATTTTTCTTTCTTAATCCTTATGTAACAATACTTATAGTAGTTACTATAGCTAGTTATAAATACACTTATCTTTAAATATTATATAAAAAGATACTAACGTATATACATAGTAAGTAGCCTATTATAGCAAGCGGCTTACTTCTGCTTCTATCTATAACTTTTCTCTTTATAATAACTTTTCTTTCTATACGATAATAAGTTCTTCTTTAAATAAAAGCCGTATTACCATTATATTTAAAGCAATTGAAGAAAAACCTAAAACTATTTATATAAGAAGCCGCTACTATCTATAATATCCTTAGAATGATACTTTAATGCTAACGCGTCGTCTAACTACTATAATAAGAAACGTATATAAATTTAGTTAAGATAAGTTTAATAAGAGAATCTGTAATTCTTAAATAAGTTATTAACTAAGTTAATTATGAATTTCTACTACGACTTAATAACGTACGAGATATAGCTAATTACCTTTTTAATAAATATAACGTAACGCTTACTAGACTATCATAGGTAGAAAACTTTGGATAATGCTAATTATAACTAGATAAGTGTTTTAACGTAAAATTAACTATTAGAAGATATTAGCTAAAGATCTAGCTATTACATAAGCCTGTTTTATACTTATATAAGCATGATTATAAAGTATAGAATACTTAATAACGATATTTATAGTTTTAATAAGACTAGGTTCTTAATAAGAATACTTTTATATATAAAGGTTATTATAACCTTTAACCGTTATAAAAGGTCTTATATAAAGTAGCTTAGTAATTATAGATAGGTTTTTATTATTTAAGGTATATATATAAATACCTAACTACTACCTCTATTTATTGTTATAAAAAGTAAATATTACCTATTTTTTAGTATATTAATAGCTTATTTCCCTTTAAAAAGTTTATTTATCTAAGTAAAAATATATGGACTATAAATAAGATTAACCTAAATTAGTTAAGGTATTTTAATAAATATATAAAGTCTTATATAAAAAGCGCTTTTTAGCTCTAAATTCTCAATAACTATAATAGCTATAAATCTACTAACTTTAACGATTACTATAAGGAATAAAATATTATTACTTTTTATATACCGCCTTATTTAATATATCAGCTTTAGCTTCTTAACATTAGTTATTTTAGTTTACTAAAGGCTTTATATAGTAAGGAAATTAAGAAGATAATAGATATAAATCATATATATATTACGAAGTATAATTTCTGTTCTACGTTTAATATGGCTTCTTTTACTTTAGTAAGTAAAAAAAACGTATAAGCTAGTTTCTAACAGACTGGCCTTATACCTTTTAACCCTAAAGTTATTATTTTTACTTAGATTTAAAGCTAAAAACGCTAATACTATCTAACTTACGGCTAAGTAGCTAAGGCTCTTAGGACCTAAAGACACTAATTATAGTACGTAAGGCCGTATAAAGCTTTACCTTACTTAAAAACAGGATTAATTAACATTAAGGCAGCTTACTAACGCTATTATATAAAGTAGTTAACTTATAAGCTAAAGGTATTAGTAAGTTAGTATACAGGTAAGCTCTTCTTAAAGCTAAGAATCGCAGGCTTTATATAGTAAATAAGGTATTAAGTAAGCGCTAGAGGGTAAAAAAAACTAACTACGTTTTAGAGGGTCACTTTATATAGCTAAAGCTAAGGTGATTTAGGTAGAAAAGGGAATTATTAATACTAAACGTAAAAATATACCTAAGGGGGGTACTTATATAGAGAGGTAAGGGAATTAAGCAGGCGGTAATATAGTATGTACAGAAAGACTGGATATAACGTACGAACTTATTAGGTAGTTTAAGAGACCTCTAAAGAAGAGGGTGATAAGTAGTTTTAATTAATTTCGTATAATATAGCTCAATTAACTTATATAAATAGGAAGAGGGTATCTAAAGGTAGGCCGCTTACTATAATAGGCCACTTTCTATGTATATACGTTATTATAATTTTAAAATTAATAGACTTAGTATAAACTAAAAAGTAAACTAAGACTTTAAAAATAATCTTTTATTTTAAAAAACGTCTTTTTAAACTTATATATACAGTCTATAAAGTAAGACTATTAAGAAAAAATAAGTTAAATATACTTTATTTATGATATTATCTTTAAATAATCTTAAAGAATAGCCTATAGAAAGGTTTCTTAGTAAATTAATAAGTAAACTATATTACTTAGTTAGAAGCCTAAAATACCTAACCACTAAAGGCTAAACTTAGTATAATTAGTAAGTTAGTATAGAAAGTATAGTATATTATTTCCTATATAACATAGCTTAGAAATATTAAAATACTAGCTTTTATATCTATTAATAATAAAAAGGTCGTATTAGCTTTTTAAACATAGTTTTATATAACTTTTAAAGTACTAAACCTCACTTGGGCCTTTTTGTTTACTATTTATATACTATTAAATATTATAACAATTTGGTTATATAAAAGTCCTAGTTTTATATACTAAGTTAAGAGGTAGTAGTATTAGTTAATAATAATTATATATAGTAAGACGTTATTTAGTCCTATAGACTAGTAATTAATAGTCTAAGTAGCTTTAACTTAATTCCTATTATTAAACTATATCATTCTTATATTAAATACGTTTTAGTACTTATTAGAACTTGAATCTTATTAAAGTTGTAAAGATTAGACTTATTAATACTATTTATCCTTTATAACCAAACTCTTTGTAAAAGAAACTAATTATAAATAGCTAATTAGCTTTTATATTACATATTTTCATACTTATAGCAAAAGAAAGGTATATTTATATTTATACTTATTACTTTAAAAAGTATGAATAAAGCCTAACGCTTTGTGAGTAAAGTAGTACCTTAGTCAGTAAGTGGTTAATTAGTTATTTCCAATACTAGGAATCTAAAAGGGAAATAATTAGATATCTAGGTTAAAAATATTATTAACTTAGGTTTTCTTCTAAGATATTGTAGAATATATAGGTTTAGTAAAGTATTCTCTTTAGATAAAATACTCTTAGATTAAGTTTCTAAAGTTTAAAAAGGACAAAATAAATCTTAGTAGTAGTACGTATACTTAGATCTAAGGTATTCTTAATTACTTACACCGCTAACACTAATTAAGCTTTTGTATATAATAATATTAGTATTTTTAGTTATTAAACGTATATTGAGAATAAGAAGTTTACATACTTATAGTTAAGTGTATAGCTTAGTTATCTAGCTAACTTACTTATTAACTACGTTAGTACATTCATTAAGTATACTGAAGCAACAATTATTTCTTAACTTTAGATAACTTAATGTATTGCTTTGACTTACTTACATTTAATAATAAAGTGATAATGCATTTAGAACTTTCAAGTAGTATGTCTAAAGAAGTCGTTAAAAATAAGTTAAAGGTAAGAAAAGTAATTAGAATTCTGGTTACTAAAATATAAGTCCTTTATTTATTTCTACTAAGCTAGATAAAACGTAATAAGTAATCATCTTAGTTTATTTAAAAGTATATAACTTAAGTAAGAACGTAATCAACTATAAAAGTTCTACTTATAAGAAGACTTTTTTTTAGAATAAGCCGTATTTTGGAGAAGACCTTATTCTTCCTCAGGTTATACTGTCTATAACTAGTAAGTCTATAGATTTACTTGGTAGAAAAACTATAATGTACCTACTTTTATTATTTAATTTATTTTAATACTGTATCTGCTTAAGTAAGTAATAATAAAAATAGTAAGAATACGTTTATAGTAGAAAGAGATACTAAGTCTAACATAGTTTCTTATCTAATGGTTAAATTTAAAATATTCGATACAAACTAAAACTTAGTATTTATAAAACTACGCTTTATAACTTAAGATAAAACTAAACACTGAGTAACTATAGTTCATAGTAAAGTCTAGCTTTAATATAGACTTATTAATGTCTAGGAATATTTAGCTATGTAAAGGTATAGTTATATTAGACTTTTTTATAATTTTGCCCTATTTAGTTAACGCGTCAATATACCGTAACTAACTTAGTTTATTTTTACTATAGCCTAAACACTAAGTTCTAGGTCTTCTTTATAAGCTTAAACCGTAAGCTATGTTCAAGCCTTCTAATTAGCTGGTTGTATTGTTCTTAATAAAGTAATAAATAAAATATTAAGACAGTTAAGTTACAGTGGTCTTATAGCCTACTTACTTATCTAGGTTACTTACTTATTAACCACCTTAAGCTTTTAGACTAAATTAATAAAATAATTATTACATAATACAAATCTTAATAAAGGCTAGTAGCAAAAAATATCTTGAAATTAAACATGTTAAAGAAGTAGCATACCTAAGTGTAAGTATAGCTAGGCTATTATAATTATATAGCTAAAAATCTATTAGCTAATAAAGTAATAAGCGTAATTAGAACTTTTAAGAATAGTAGTTTAAAAAGTATGTTAAAAATATATTAAAAAGCCAAAGGGCTACATATATTATATTAATATGAGCCTTAATAAGGCCTTAGTTCATTAATACTACGCTACTATTTTGTATTACAAATATATAATGTTATTTTACTTTATACATAAGGATCTTTTATTTTACCTATAGTGAGATTTATTATTTACTTAAGACTTGTTTTTGTAGCTTGTTAATTTTAATAAGTAGTTTATCTATTTTAGTAAAGAATCCTATAATTAGGCCTTAGTAAAGTATTTACTTATAAACGTAATTTATAGCAGTATAGAAAATGCTAGTAAACTACTTTTATAATTAGACTCTTTAGATGTAATAAAGCTTAACTAAAAAGGAACTTTACTTAGATTATTAAGATATAAAAGCCTAAAGTAGTGGTAATAAAAAAAGAAATCCTAAGTTTATTTAAATATATAACATAACGTTTAGCCTATTTAATATTTCTTAAACTAAAGAAAATAAGTTTAGATCTTAACAGTTTTTTCTCTCATGTTTTGAATATAAAAGTCTATATAAAGGCCTTATAAGTCTAAATAAAAAGTTTTTACTTACTATAAATACTACGTTATTATACCTCTTCTTAAGGGTCTAAAAAATTAAGTATATATAGGCCTGAGTAACTAGTATAAGAAAGGCTAGTATATAAACTATTTAAACAGTTTTTCTCAATTAAATAGGTTTAAGTCTATAAAATACTAATTTGCATATTTATACATAATAAAAAGTAATATAGTTCTTTAGTAAGAAGTTTTAAATAGTAGGTTAAATATTAGAACTAGTTTAGACCTTTTTTATTTATTATATATATACTTTTAAAAGCTATAATAACTTATTAAAAGTATTAAACACTATATATTAAACAAAACGATAGTACTAGTTTATGGTAATAATATAGCTAGACGTTATAGCCTAGCAAACTAGTAGCCTAAGTTAGTACAAACCTTTTCCTTATTCCTAGGCTATTAATATAGTTCTTTTAGAAATTATTTTAGATTGAATTAAAGGTATAAACTATAGTAATACCGGTCTTATTATATAACAGCATTATAACGCTATGTTAAGTAGCATATAAGCAGTAGTAATACTATAGTATTACAGTATAGTAAAAATAAAAATATAAAAATTAAACAATAATAAGACAGAATAATTAAGTAGTGTCATAAAATAATAAGTAGTAATAAAGGTACTTTAAGTTAGAAAATGGCTTTATACTTCATATACATATATATATATATACTATACACTTTACTAGCTAGAGACTATAGATACTATAATATTCTATTAAGACTATATTATTTTATAGTTTAGGTCTTTTTATACTTATTATAACTATTCCTAATATTATTTAACTAAGTCTAAAGCTAGTAGTATTATAATTTTGAATGCTAGTTCTAATAATACTTTAAATTATAATGCTACTTACCATATAAGTCAATTAGCTATTAATAGTCTTAAGTTTATATTCTAGGCTTTTTATAATTAATACTACTAGTTTAAAAAGAATAGAATTATTAATCTAAGTTAAAAATAATACTTAGCTAGCAAATCTTCTTTAAGTAATAATGAATCCCGTTAAGTTTAATATAGCATTACGTTATAATAGTGTTTCTATTAATTAATTACAAAGTATTATATAAAATACCAAGGAAGTCTTAAGTATAACGTAGAAATTACAATGTTAAGTAGTCTCAATAGCTTAGTCCCTAAGATTAATAAAGAGTACTAACTTATTAACTATGTAGCTTATGGTAAATAGTTAGAAATTAAGAATAATAAGATATTAGTCTTATAGTTACTTGAATAGTCTATACACTAAGTATCTTATAAATATATAAATAGCTAACTAGTCTAATGTTAACTATAAGAACTTTTTCTTCGAGATATAAAATTAGGTTATAAGTATTTAATAAAGACATGTATATATAAGATAACGATAGCTATTAATACTTAGTATAGATCTAATCTAAGTAATAAGCTAATATATATAAATAAAAGATTTGATACTAATATTATTACTATATATATTAGTATGTTTAGTTTATTAAATAAGCTTATAGCCTTATGTTAAACTTATAAAGCTAGTATCACTCATAACTATTATTTTAAGTTTATTTTCTTACTAACTTATTATGTTTTAGTTATATAACTATAAATAGGCTTATAGCCTTATATTATACTTATAAAACTATTATTAGTAGTAATTAGTATTTTAGCTTTTTACGTTACTAGCCAATACTACGCTAGCTATATAATTATAACAGCCTAGTTATACTTATACTTAGGTGCGTTACCACTAATAGCCTTTTAGATTTCTATTTATTTATAACTATTATTCTCTAAGATTAACGTTTACTACAGGGTTCTTTAGTACTTAGTACGTTACTATTAGATAACTATCTTTTTAATTTGGTTTAAAACCTTTTTACTAGCATTAGTAATAATTATATATATGTTATGGATTAGCTTTAAGTTATATACTTACTGCTAATAAACCTTTAACATATTTTATAGCCTTAAAGCCTACGTCGTAGTATTAATAACGTTCTCAAAATACTTTAAGTCACTAGGCTAGATATAGTAATTAAGGTTCTTTGTAAAAACATTATTATATCTAGATCTAGCTTAATCTTTAAATAAAGGCTTTAGCCTAAAAATAGCTATATTACGTCTTAGATTATTAACTAGTATAAAGAAATACGTCTTTTATTACGGCCTTATAACTAAGGCGCTTAGTATTTACGTTTATTCTTAAAAGTCCTTATAGGTAGTATATCAAACTAAGAATACAATAGAGATATTCTTAGCTAGTTACAGGGAAAATAAAGAGACGTAGGGAGGGAGAAGAAGATAGATAAACAAAGATAGGTGCTATTTTTCTTATATTAAGATTAATAATTATCTATTAGGTAGGAATAATTCTGGGTCGTATATATATAGTGCCTTAAGCATTATTAAGATAAAGAACGTAGTTATCTTATAGAAAAGCTTATCTTGAATCTAAGGGTTATATATTATCTAGTTATTTATGTTAACTAGATTCAGGTATAGAATCTAGGAGTTAATTAAATAACCTTAGAACTTTTTAGTATAGCTTGTATAGTATAAATGCAGACAACTTATATACTATTATAAAGCTCTTTATCTACTAATTTTAATAGTACTTACTATAGGCTTATATAGTTATTAGTTATAGAGATATAATTAGATAAGATAAAAATATTTTAGACTAAATAACTCTGATCTAAATAGATCTTATTCTTAGTATTGATATTAGTAATTACTAGGCTACTATAGTTACTATAGCTTAAAGATAATACTTATTAAGGTTATTTTAATAAATCCTTAGTATGTATCTAAAAATAAGTATTAGTATCAACTACAAATTAAACTAAAGGTATAAAATTAGTGTTTAGCTTTTACTAGCTTTTATACTAGCTTTTTAAGAGACCTTAGGTAAAGATGTCTTTAGTAAATAACTTTAGCTATAAGATTTTTATAACCTTAGTAATAGGTTTAATAAAGCTATCACTAGTATATTACTTATACTATTAGGTAACTTAGTCTATAAGGGTTTCTAACTTAATAGTTACGTTTATAAAACTATTATTAGTACGTTAAGCTATAATAGAGTAATAATTTAGGTTATAGCTAACGCTATTAATACCTAGTAATGAATTTAAGCTTAAAGTAGTAATTATTTTGTTTGATTAGATACTTATACTTAACCTGAATATTAAGATTTAGTATAGGCTATAAGTACTACAGTATTAATCACGTTATACGTATTATAACTTCTTTTCTTATAGAATATTAAACTCTAGTTTATCTATTATTTTTTATATTTTTTACTATTAATTCTTTTTAAGAATTATTACTTACTTTAATTAGTAAAACCGTTATATACTAACTTTATCTTATATAGCTTACTTATCGCTAGTAAAACTCTATTATATTTATTAGCTTAATAGTCTTAGCTATAGTGTTTATAACGCCTTTCAAGTACTTTAGATTTTTAGGCTAGGTATAGCTCTTAAGTTCTATAATAGTTTTTGTTAACTTTATGTTTATTTAATATACTTCTTTATAGTATGTTTTTAATTACTTTTATTTATTTCTAAAAGTTTAGACTAAAAGTAGCTACATCAAGCCTTAGACTAGTTATTAAATATAAGAAAAACGTCTTTTTATCAATAGCCTAAAGCCTAATTAACTTAGCAAATACTTTTATATATTATAAATTTCTAACATAGTTAATTAGTAGGTTTACTAGATAACTAACCTAGTAACCTAACTATAGCTGTGTTATAAATCTAAGTAAGTATTAAAGTTAATATTAATAAATTAATTAAAACTACTTAAATTTCTTAGATCACTCTTTATTAAACTAACATAATTATATACTATATTTTATATTTCTATAGACATTATACTATTATTAACCTATCTCAGTCCTTAGTTTATAACTACTACTTTAACGTATTTCTTTTTTTACTTAGACCGTTATCTTTCTTTATAACTAAATATTCTTTACTATAGCTATAATAAGACTTTCTTTTTACTAAAGACATATTCTCTTAGTTTTCTAACATTAGCTAAGTATATTATTTTCTTTATAAAGTACTTAGTTTAAGACTTAAAAAAGATAACCTAATATATAAACCTTTATATTTCTTTTTAGAACTAGTTAATAGTATTATAAATATACATTAAGAAGCTATTTCAATATCTAAAAATCTTAGTTTTAAGTAAATTTAATTATAAACTTACTTTTATTTAAGTTATTTTATTAAATAGGCTCTGTACGTACGTACGGGGTTTGCGGTTGTAATTGTTGCGCTATAGAGCGGGTAAAATAGATAATATATTGATTATCCTGTAATTTCTCAAGGCTGGCTATTCTCCGAGAAATTATAAGGATAAGCTACGGACTGCTGACTTGACCGACGGGGAAATCACGGGGAACTCCTGGTGATTTCCCGGCGGATTCCTGGTGAAGCCTGTCCAGCACTCAACTGGAATTTCCCTGGGATTTACCGGAGGTTTCCCGGTCACTTAGCCGGGGACATTTCTCCGTGGTTTTACTGGAATAACTTCGCGCCATTGCGTAACAGTAATGGGGTTATATTCTTCTTCTTGTTCTTATCTAGGTATAAGATTCTGAGAAAGTAAGAGGTTCTAGACACTTATACGTACGATACCTAGAAAACTTTATTCTCCCGATGTTATGCTATAACCTTACCTGACTTATAATATGTCTGAATAACCTTACTGTCCGTTAGGTATTTAAGTGCATACGGCCATACTAAATGTCACTATTTTAACATATTTAGTATTTTTAAATTATAAGGTAGTAGGATTATAAGCTATAATCTTTAAGATACTAAGGTGTATAGCTTAACGTTTAATTTTAGTAATACACTTTTTATACTTAAAAGGATAAGCCTAAATCTTCTAAATACTTAGATATTTCTTTTTATAAAATCTTATATATAGGCCTTATAAAATACTACAAAAAAGTTGTTTTTTTAGTAATATAAGTATTACTTTATTATATTTTCTTTTTAATTTCTTAACTGTACACTTTTTCTAAAGGCCTAAAATACCTTATATTTAAAAACTTAAAGTAAATATAATAAATAACCTAGTATATAAAGCATATATAAGGGTGTATATAGTAGCCCTTATAAGTATGTATATAGTACAGTCTAGACACTAAGTATCTAGAATAGTTAATTTTTTAGTGTAATACTAGAATCGTCTATTACTAGATATAGCATACTACCTATACCTTTATAAGATTTAGGTGTTTTTTTATAGCCTAGACAGCTAGGTTTAATTAAGTGTCTTTATTTTATATAGATATTATTATAGCGTAAGAAAGACGCGTTATAATAATATAAATAAAAGGTCTATATTTAGGTGGCTAGCTTACTTATTTAGCTAGCCTACTTATTAACTACGTTATAAGTAGTACGTATAAAGTATAAAAGTCTTTAGTCTATAATTAAAACTATAGGTTAAATATAGTATTTCTTAAGATTTCTATTAAAAGTAAGATTACTAACGTTCTTAGTATTAATCTAAGATTAAAATTTTTATTTTCTTAGAACAGATAATTATTTAGTACGTTAAGAGCTAGAAGTAGTAGTAAGGAGAAGACTAGTTAGTTTAAATATATATATGTAACAGCTAATAATTAAGTATACTAAGAACACTAAAAGTAAAACCTAAAGTAATAAAACATACTAGTGTCTTTTAGACTAGTAGTAGTAGATACTACCTAGTAATCTTACCACTATTAATAAACAGTCTAGCGATTTTACGTGTAGGTAAGTTCTAGAAAGAGCTCTAGAATTCAAAGTCGAACTTATAGAAAGACCTTTTTACGAATCGTTTCTATATATTACTATAGCCTTAGTAGTAGTCAAGGTTCTGCTCTGGAGAACCTCCTTTAGTGTTACGACCCAAGGACGGTTGGTGACTAGCGCAGCCTGAAGCACCCCTGGTGAGACCAACAGGAGTAACGCCCACCCAAGTATGCAGGACTGCGGCACGGAACCGGACTTAGAACGGAAGAACTAGGAAAGGTCACGTGATAGATCAGTGAGGATCAGTGGTGATCTAACATAATCCCCTAGCGAGGATTAGTAACCTACCTAACTAATCTAACACTAAGGATCACTAACCACGGGTAATAATCTAAGGAAGGCATAAGGGTATAATACCTGACGTAGGAAACGGACTAGATACTTCCTATAGCTCTTTCGTAATTAACTTCGTGATTTACTCTACTATAAGTAACTCTTAGATTATCCTTCTGTTGTGAAGCTACCTACGCCTACTGAGTATACGACTGATTACCGTGTACCTAACAGATTAGTAAGATTACTAACAAGCCAATAAGACCTAGTTACTGTTTATTGAGTATTAACCTCAGCTACCTGTTAGTAGAAAACACCACTGTCGGATATCTGACCGTAACATTTAGCTCCTTAGCTAAATATTTACAAGACCGAATTCTCTTCCTTTTACCCTGAGTAATAAACGATAAGCGCCTAGACTATACAGCTTAACGCTTAAATAGAGGAAATATATATGTCTGACGCTGCGTTACGCAAATACCCTATCTTACTGTAGTTAACGAGTAAGGCTCCTGATATAGAAACATAAGTCTGGCTAGGTAGATTCGCAGATCTAACGTACTCGCAATACAAGCTCCAGTTTTCGAATGAAATTGTATATGCCCCAGGGAAATGGGATTCGACGTAACTGTCGCCTGGAAATGCAGTGGTTCGCTTATAAGGCCCTATCTAGGCCCAGACGGTTCGTTACCATAAGATGCCCCTGAAAGCTAGTAAATCGTTGGCCCTGCTTGCGTTGAGTTTGTTTGCAACCGGCTCGATCCTTCAGGAAGTTTGTGAAAGGGACTAAGAACCGAGCACGAACACATGATTTCCCATGCATCGAAATAGGTCTTATTCTACCTTAGATGTAATCCGATGATGTCATGGGTGTCAAAAAGCAGATTAACAAAATACTATTGGGATGCTCAAATGCACATACGGTAGGCCGAGCCGCTCCGTGGTTTTCTTTTCTCAACCCTCACCACGCGTCTTGGGATTGCAGGATGCGACGCATCTTGTGCAAATTACAGCGCACGCAGTATCCGCGACAGATCGGATGCGTTGCCACACAGTCCAGGTCCCTGAGACGTTTGATGATCGTCTGAGACTTCAAGTACTTCTGCACCTGTTCCAGGTCGGGCGCAGGTAGCGTAGACGGCCGCTTATCGGTCGGGAAGTCTATCGCAAATCGCCCACAGAATGCGAATGTCCCAGGTCCCCATCCGGGCTGATCGGAGGGCCGTTTGAGACGGCTTGGTCCTGATTTAGACTCCTCTGTGACCGCGGCCCTGTGTGAAATGATGTCGGTTCGATGACTCTATGTGACCTGACGCGGTCTCTATGGCTCGGAGAACACGAGAAATGTTAACAGACTGCACATAACCATGCTGATAGAAGTAGGGATAGACATTTAAGGCTGATGTTTTGAAGGACGGCATCATGGATTTACACTGGTGATTTGATGGCGTGTGAGCAGTAATTCCCAGATGACGCTGCGGGCAGTAGAAAAGACAAGTCCTAGCACGTGTCAAGATAGCAACTGGCAGACCAGAGAAACTACAGGAGTACAAATCCCGACAAACTCTAGCAGCTAACCACAAGAAGAGGAATCAACTGGGAATTGCCACACGCAGGCTCTATTCTCTACAGCAAGATAGACTAAGGCCTGGTTTTGAAGCACGGATTTGGTGTTCTACCTAATTAATGGTTTCTTCCGTGTCCACTATGCTGCAACATCTTTGGCACCCTGCCAGCGAACCAGGTTTCGCGATGTTTTTCGACATGTCCTGTGGGACTCTGTGATCTCTCTGAAACAGAAACATTCAAGTCACACTGCCAAAATCTCCACTATCGGAGTGAAAACAAGCCGAAACAACGAAAGAAGAAGCTAGAACATTTGTCAGTCAAAAGCTAAGACTAGAATGTATACCTAACTCTAGAAAAGTAAAGAGCCACTTACCTCCCTAAGAACACTGCTCCTCAGTCTAGTGTAATCCTTATTAGGGGCGATTCGATCTTGTGTTAACTTGTGTGTAAAGGTCAAGACTTGGGACTCGTTCTCCAACAGCGAAGCATGGCCATTTGGCAGCGGTCCAGGTGTGAAAGCCTAAAGGTAAAGTCTTCCGGTAATGGGTCGCCACACAATCCGCATTGGTCTCTGCTTTTCTCCTCGTTGCTGATATTGGTGTTGCCTTTGATGTTGTCATTTCGGGGGATCTTTATGCCGCCGATCTGTTGGTCGAGAGTGAGCAGCGAGACCGGGGCCGAGACCCACTTGTTTGCTCCTGTGGAGAAGACTGGCACCGGCGGACGCAAGCTGGACATGATCGAATGCGACTTCAATAACCCAAAAACCCACACGCACAAGAATTTCGGGACGAAAGAGATAAACACGGTTGTTTAGGAGCGTAAAATGTACCAGCAGGAAGAGTGTCCTTGTCTCAAGGACCTCAGAGCCAAAAGTTTGACATTATATAGGAACCTGCTAAGCAGACGGCTCTCTGGCTCGAAATCGCCCTTCTTTGAGGAGTCTATGTACGCTGCCGAGTTAGACGTGTTTTCCTTGTGGGAAGCATTTTTCCAGGTGGGTTGACTCTTTTCCTTAATGGCTGTTGATGAAATGTTTGCTTAATATGCATTACCGCCGCCCATCCGCTTGCATGTCTGCATTAGTCTTCACCCAAGTTTGGACGACTCACGAAGCCACATTGATATTGAATTCCCACTTTATCGGAAAGATACCGCTGATAGACACATCTAATCTCGGAACGATTCTCCCAATCAAGGTTGCTGACAGGGCATCTCTGGCTGATGATGAAGGGGAACGCCAAGCTCCAGATTTTATCTTGATTTTATTTTTTTGACCCTCCCGGCTGAAATGCAACAAACAGTCTTTCTCTTCCCGTTTTGGCATGCTCTTCGTGCAGCGATTAAGCACCGTCAGTAGACACGGCGATCGCGACCCCGACACACATTTGAATCGTCTCAAACATTGCGGCGGTTCGCCTCGATTCAATGCATTAAAAAGTAAGTCGTCCGTCTGACTGTTTGACTGATTGGTCCCTTTGGACTGGGCATGGGAGGCTTCAGGCAGGTTCAGGCAGATAAAACGAACGCCGTACTGAATGAATGTGAAATTGTCAGTCGAATGCTGTTCCTCAGTGTTAGAAATCGTCTCGGCGTTCTCAGCAGGCCTCTATGGTGTCACCTTTCGCACGTAATTAATCCATCGGGCAGCTGCGCAACCTGCATCTATATATACAATGCTCGTTGGACACGTGTTGCATTAGATGCCACGAAGTGTTGACAAGGTTATCTGAGGCGCACACCATGGCACCTTGGGTCGGGGGGTTGTCTATCCGTACGATGGTCCCACGCTTGAGCGGGAGCGGGAGCGGGAGCGGGAGCACTGCACCACGGTACAAACACGTATCTGGCTGGGAACTAGGGAATATGACCGGAAATATGGCGGGACCGAGATGCCAAGCCATGGTCAATTCTGGTCTGGCCAGGAAGCGGGGGCGATTCTCCTCACTCCTCCATCTGTCACCTCATCGACACGCCCAATGCGGTACAGCAAACATGGCACTCACGACTGAAAAATGAGACAAGTCAGGAATAGCTGCAGTGATTTAGGCAACAGTTCGGTCCAAGAATGCTAGTTGGTTTCCTGGTATATGGGTTCAACACATATAACGAAGTCAGCACCGAGAGGTTTGATATGCCTAGGATAGAGCTCTTGAGATGGGATTCAACGATGTGCTTGGAGGTAGTGTAGTTGAAGGCGAGGTGGGGTTGCAATCGATACATCTATCAGAGTGATCTCATCACTCTTCCTGAGTAAGTGATGGCCGAATGGGCTCCTTTCTGCATTCGTGGTCCAATCTCTAACATAGTTATTGCGGCTATCCCTGGCTGCGCTTTTGTTTGGGAGCTTGGAATCAAATACTTAGTACTCAGGCTCTACTAGGTCTGACGCTACGTTGATTCGGATGTACTTTATTGGCCTTGGGTCTGAATTTCTTCAGGTTATATAACGGGATCGTCATTGCTTTTATTCAGAGGCTTGTTGTTATATGAGGCATGCCATGCGTGGTCCTTACGCCACTATGCGTCTCAGGTGGGGCCGGATCACCCGCCGCCCTAAGGTCGCGCGAGCAGGGCGAGGAGGGTGAGCAGTATGAGCAGGGCGAGCAGGGTGAGCAGGTTGCTTGCACAGTAAACACATAGTAGCTAATCAGAAATCCGTCAGTGGCATTGGCATTAGTAACCTCTACTTGTCAGATTGCAGGGGTGGCTGATGGAAGGGAGTCTTGGGCTTATATTTAGGCAATGTACTCTACATTGGAGAGTCTTATCCGGCCATACTGATAAGAGATTTTCCGTGCCCAATTAGTCGTAAGACCCCCCTGGCACACGGAACCCCTCATGGACCTGGATAGTTACACACACAGTTATCCCTCCAAGCCTAACGCGTATCCCACAAATCTGCCCGTGCTCTGGGTTTTGGTTCCTGGAGACAGGGATGGCAACATTGGCAAACTAGCTGAGTACGGCTAAAGGGACGTAGGCAGGACGCCACCAGACATCCTCGATGTACTGAGCGCCGAGACGGCTCAGCATTCCACCCGCTCGTCTTCACCGCCCAGTAGAGTAGGTCAAAACAGACTTAGCGCGACCACAACGAACTTTTCCAGGTGGTCGAGTAGCATTCGGGTCCATTGTCTCCGCTCGAGGGGTAGGAGCCTGGTATAAAAGAAGAGTCGCGATGATCCATCTCCTCTGATCGACTCTCCTTTGGCTGGCTCGCCCTCCCCAAGAGTTGCGTACGTCAATCAACTCCGTCTCCCCACTTCTGTCGCGGTATTCATTCTCTAAATATATCATATAAATTCGGTTCCGTATTGCTTTTACCACCGTCATCACCGGAACCAAAAGAAACAGATGCGTCTCATCAAGGCCTTCTCGACTGGCGCGTGCATCCTCGGTGTCGTCGTCGTCGAGGCCCTCCCCCGCCGCGCTCACAACTTGGCCAAGAGGCAGGTCACCGAGCTCCGGCAGGAGTACGACTTCGTCGTCGTTGGCGGTGGTACCTCCGGTCTGACCATCGCCGACCGTGTTTCGGCTGCCTTCCCCGAGAGTGAGTTGTGAATCCTTCCAATGCTAATACCTAGATGGAGGGTCCCAATTTGTGATGCCGGGGCAATCTTTGAAAAGCTTATGCGGATTGTCCCATCACCGAGAACGTCCTAGTCATCGAGTATGGCAAGATCGAGGAGACCGTTGGTTACTACGATCCGCCCGAGGATGGCCGTGGAGCCAGCCGCCTGGTCATCAGCTCCCCTCCTGTTGCCAGCGTCAACAACCGCGCCGCTACCGTTATCCTTGGCATGACTGTTGGCGGAGGGTCCGCCATCAACGGTCAATTCCTGGACCGTGGTTCCAGGTACGACTACGACGAGTGGGCGCGACTCGGTAGCCCCCAGTTCGACGACAGCCATGATAGTTGGGACTGGGAGAACTTTGGCCCTGCGTTCAAGAAGGCGAATCCTATCCCTGTCCCTTTCCAACGCCGAAACCCTCTTCTAACATTGAAATACATCAGTCCTTCTTCCTCACCGAGCCCAGCGACGAGCTTGCCGAGGAGTACGGCTACACTTGGAATGTCTCCGCGTACACCGGCGACTCGATCGAGGCCTCTTTCCCGCCCTTTCAGTGGCCCGTCCAGCGTATGTGACTTCCCATACCGGTAATTACACTAGGAATAGCGAAGACGCTGAACTGTTAACACCTGCAGGGTCCGGGTGGCGGGCTTTCGAGGAGTTCGGTCTCGAGACCCCCGTCAGCTGCGACGACGGGGACAAGCATGGCATCTGCTGGGTTCCCTCGGCCCAGAACTTCGAGACCGTCGAGCGGTCCCACGCCGGTGTTGGTCACTACACCAGGATCGCGGAAACCCGTCCCAACCTCGACCTCCTCGTTGAGCACAAGGTCACACGCCTCGTAATCGACATGGACAAGAAAAGTGCCCCCGCCATCGAGCTTCGCCCCGTCGCCGGCGGTGAGGTCCGGACCATCCGCCCCAAGCGCGAGGTCATCCTGTCGGCCGGCGCCGTTCACACTCCCCAAATCCTCCAGCGCAGCGGCATCGCCTCTGCCGGGTACCTCGAGTCGGAGGGCATCGAACTCATTGAGGACCTCCCTGGTGTCGGCCATAACTTCCAAGACCACTGCGGCGTTCCCTTGGCCTATTCTTACGACACTCCTCGCCCCAGCGAGGCCGACGTCGCTAACAACGTGACCTACGCCGCCGAAGCCGTCGCCCAGTTCCGCGAGCGCCCCGCCCGTGGCCCTTACACTCTCGCGATGAGCAACAGCGCCGCTTACGTCGCCCTCCGGCACGTCACCCCCGAGTGGGAGCAGATCGTCGCAGACATCCGCACCCAAATCGGGGACCGCTCCGTCCTCCGGTATCTCCCCGCCGGCGCTGCCGAGACCGTCCGTGAGGGCTACCTCGCGCAGCTCGAGATCATCGCCCAGGCGCTCGAGCACCCCGAGCACCCCATCCTCGAGATGCCCTTCCAGGCGGGGCCCGGCACAGCCTTCCTCCTCAAGCCCCTCAGCCGCGGATCCGTCGTCCTGAACTCCACCGACCACGATGCCACCCCCGTCGTCAACTACGCCACCGGCGCGAACCCCATAGACCTCAAAATCATGGCCGCCTACGTCGACTACTTCCGCCGCCTCTACTCCACCGACACGTGGCAGGGGCTTGGTGCCGTCGAGGTCGCCCCCGGTGCCGATGTCACCGAGCACGACGCCCTCATTGAGTACGTCAAGGACAACGTCATCCAGTCGCTCATGCATCCTTGCTGCACGGCTGCTATGCTCCCCCGCGAGAAGGGCGGCGTTGTCGACTCAAGCCTTTCCGTCTACGGCATCGCGGGCCTCCGCGTTGCCGACTGTTCCATCATCCCCACCATCCCTGCTGCCCACACCACCACGACGGCGTACGCCATTGGCGAGAAGGTAAATCGTTCCCGGCTGCATCCTATTTCTATTCTTGAGGAAGTCATAACTTCTAATAGATATGCAGGCTGCTGAGATCATCATCCGCCGGTGGAAGAAGGAGGGCAAGGTTCAAGATGACCTAGTATAGCATCGTCGGAACGGTACGTCCTTCTTGGAAAGGAGGGGAAGCGTGGGGGGATCCCCATGGCTAAACAGGTTTGGACAGCGGCTATTAATACTCTTCACTACTATTACCACCCTCGTGTCCCGTTGTAACTTGCCTATCGGCCAGCCCTTCCTAGAGAAACACGGTCTAAGCGAAGAGTCGCGGCATAGCGCAATATAGAGGCGCGGCCCGAACCTTGGCTTAAAGAACCTTATTAAGGGCCTAATCAATGAGTTAGATAACAGCTAGATATTAGTTACATATAGTGAAACCTATATAAGAGATAAGTTAGAAACTAGATAAATAATATGCTAAGCGTTTTTAAGCACTACTTTTATACCTCAAGTTTGCCTCTATTCACTACTCGTGCTATCTCCAGGCAAACGACACCCGCATAAGCAGCAGATCAATGGATGACCTTAGGAGTGTGTACGTACTATTTTGTGCTTGGCGGTTAGCGGTTGGCGCTTACACTAACACGCCGATAACAAACGCCCCCTCATTTATGCACCTGCTCACCCTGCTCACCCTGCTCACCACAAACATCACCCAAGGAGTTCATAAGGCAGCCAGAGCGAGGCGAGCGGCTGGGTAAGGTGATTGCACTCGAACCACCTGGTTGTGTGCCACGAGAGAGACGAGTTATCTCTTTTATGTCGATTGGCGCCTTCGTGCTGCGCTCGAACTCTGGGTTTCGCGGCCTTCTCGAGTGCAACAAAAGCGGTATAAAAGGTGCAGCTAGTCAACGGAGTCAGTAATACATTAGCTTTGGTTGATTGAGTGGAAGGGGCGAGTTGCAAGTAAAATACTACTGATTCCTCCGGCCTGACTTCTATCAACCTGGCTTCTCTACTCATCAATCACCGCCACTGTATCTTCCACCTCTAACTACCACAAGCATGTTCCGTTGCCAAAGCTCGCCTAAGAGGAACCTTGCGGTACCCTGAAGCATTGCGAAAGAGGCAATGCGGAGAAGGCGCGACAGCGCAGAGGATCAAAGTTGACACCCCCGACATGCACATTCCCCCAGATGCGTACGGCTGTACGGCGATTGATCAACACTCCTGCGACGGACGTCCGACAACGGTGTTGAGCAGTGGCAAACCGGTCTTCGAGCTTGGAAATTCTTAGGAGTCTGGGTCCTATTTGCCGCCTTCACCAATTTCCAGCGCCGGGACGGTGTCATCGGACACCGACAGACCGAGACCAAACTAGATGAGGTTAAGCGTCCGCTTATCTTAACTCGACAGGCCACTGATATAACGAGCAAAGAGGCAGCTAAGCCTTGGATGCCACTTCTGTCTTGAACCATATCTCAGGAAGGTATCTAAGCGTTTCTCTCAGAGAAACTAATCTAGCTTTAATTGCGTACTTATTTAGTTGACTTGGTTAAAGAGCGATAGTTAGTCATTTGGGTTACTGGACTTTCTGCAGATGGCCTTTTGGATTGTTGGTTCAGTTGGGATGGTTGGCCATCATCACTACCCATCACAGTCGCCCTCTACGCCAACCAGCGGTTTTGCTAATAGAAGGGCCCCAAGACATCCAAAGTCAATAAGTCCCGAGAGGGACATAAGTCGGTCTTTACACAGTAGAAGATTAACATTGGAAGCGTGAGTTGACCCGGATTTATAGTCACCTCGGTTTTGTTAGAGCTATTATCTTAATGCAAACCTAGTTCAAGGTCAAAGCCATAATCGCCCTGTATCTTTCACCTACCATGCCGTCCATAGAGACAAATACTAGTGGAAGTGAGCAAGGCCATTGACACCGCCACCGTCGTAATCATTCCTGCTCCCTATCCTTCTTTCTGCTGCTTAAACATCACGCTAGGCAGGCTTGTAGAGCCCCTTCCTTAAAACGATCAGCATCCAAGTTATCAAGGTCGTAAATTAAATGTAGCTAGGTGACCCTTACTAAGATTACTAGGGACGGAGAGTGCAGCTTCTGGGTTTCTCAGTTATGTTCCTCTCCGCCGGCGAGACCGTAGCTAACAGCTTTCGCTCCACATCTGCAAGCGATGCAAAATATACATCGCGTTTCCGTGGTCAACAAACCTGAACTCAAAATTATGACTGTGTGCTTATGCGTATCAACTCCAATATCTCGACTGTGGCATTAACACTGACAGGGTGGAACCGTATAACTACACATCCAAGCGGGCGATCTCGAAGTCGGTTTTGTATACAATTCAGGATGCTCTTGCGGACAATATCATGGGCCTCCTAGCATTGATCGAAGGGTGTATCTTGAGGCCCTGTGTTGGTGATAAGAAACAACCCTCTGAGTGTTAAGAGACTATTTGAACGACGTGCAGATTGACCTCGCGCTAGTAAGAGGAAAGAAGAAGAAACCATCACGTACTAATCTGATTATGCCAATTTGAGACCTAACTGATGCTGAATGAGGATGCGGATAGCACGGGGTTGAGGACGGGAATTGTGCCCAGTGACAGAAACACGATGTGGTTACTGAGAGCGCGTTTGACTTGTTGTGGTGATGGGTTCGGGTGGTAAGACTGTGCCGTGGAAGCCCTTGGATCCGCCGGACTTCTCGATCGTAGGTCTGGGTATACAAACAATGACTTACTAGGGGAAAGGACAACATCCCCCTCTACAGGACTAATTGTTAGGATGAGAAGAGCTTTAATGAAGCCCTGGATGGGAAGTCATTGTATGTCTAAACCTAGAAATACCGGCTGCAGACAGCAGGTTTTAGCGCTACCATAGCCACACGTTAAGTTTCGCCTGTTTGGGTGCCCTTCTAGTGCATGTTTAGCGTGCGCCTTGAATTTCCCTGCTGGTCGCTTATAAGCCTTCTTGGCATGGGTAGATAATGTATGGGATGTCTGATCTTGGACCAGGGGCACGTTGTTAACCCTGTCCCGCTTGTACTAACTACCCCCAACTTCCAATTCAAGAAAGGATAACGATGCATCAATCCTGTTCAACCCTATGTACCTGATGTCTTATCTAAGCCTAGGAGGTTAGTAATTGAAGTTGAAATACGTAAACATCATTCGATAACTTCGTAAGCAGCAGACATATCCATAAGCCCCAACCTAGGACAAGGAATTCGCAATTATGCATGCGTTTCAGAGATATATGTTAGGTCTGGGTGTATACCTCTGCAAGTTTTGCTACAGTCCGTTTCGTTGGCAGCGTCCAAAACCTCTCTTATGTCCGCGCATTACATCTTTACTTTTGCTGTAATTGCAAACAAATCTTCCGTCTCGCTCAGATACCAGCCCATGAACAATGCCACCATCCATTTCATGGTTTTAATGATACAATGTTTGAATTATACATGAAACAGAAAACCGGCTTCATCAAAGTCTCACCGTGTTCTAGCATACTAGGTGTGTGCCTAGCGAACCTGGGTACGATAACACAGCGCTTTAAAACTGTTCTGAGCACTTGGGAGGCAGAACAAGGCGTAGAAAGAAACGCGACGTGGGAGGACAATGTCAGAGGCTGAGTTCTTACAGAGTATTGAAGTCAACGATGGTCACCTAGGGGTCAATTGTAATTGTTGTTCTCTCCCCTTTCACTTGAACTGTAACCTTCGGCGATGACCAATTAGCGATACACCATGATTAATTTTTGGCCTAAGCCAGACTTAGTGCCTGTGCTTGTCCCTTTTACCCATTGATAATGGCACGTGGTATCATCTCTGTTTCTCCTCGCCCCTTTTCCTCGGTGCCACTATACACAAGCACTTGAGCACCTTGACTGGCTTGAAGAACCAAGAGATGCGGACGCCAGCATGTTTACTATTACTGCGACTGCATACGGACCTCTTCTGTTTCCCCTCTTCCTGTCCTTCTCCATTTGCCTAATATCGAGCCCCCCACTGGGACCAAGGCTACCATATCTCGGCGATTGAAAGACTAACACGCAAATGAACCATCCTTCCAAGTTCGCGACTTAACCTAGGTACCCAGCCTTTGGAGATCCTGACAAGCTCTCTGCGGCTGCAGTCTTCACTTGCCGAGGAAGCTGCAGCACAAGCTTAAAATACTGAGACTGAGCAGGGTGACGAGCGGCAACTATGGTGTCCTCGGCAGATGCGAGCGCTGGTGCCGCGTGTGCTGGTGTTTATGGTCCCTCTGGCTGATCTGCGTGGCCTCCGACTTCTTGGCCTTGGCAAGCCCTGAGGGAGAGTCCTAAGCTCCATCATGTAGAGAGATGGGGTTGGAGCACAACTTTTCGCACGGCAACATGCACAAATAGGCCGTGATTGAGCCAGCTTTTATCGGAGGTGGTGGCAAGACGGCGTGCAGGGGAAGTGCTTGGATGGGTGCAAGTCGGTGGTCTCCAAGAAACATAGAGCTGGAACTGCATCCCATCATTGGCGATGTCCAATGCCTTGACTGTACCGTCGGATGCTGTGTCGAGGGACTCCAGGGAACTCGCGATGGGAGGGGCTTGGCTGGATGTAATAGGCGCGGTGGGGCGACGTGGCGCGTCAAGTCTGACAGCATTGGGTGGCGGGTGGTTCCCATGTTCCGTAAAGCCTTGGGTCCATCTATGGTGGAGATAAGGAAGACGTCACCACTCGAAAAGGAATGGAAGCAGCGGCACACGAGATGTCGTGTTGCTTGGGTCTGAAGACTCACTGAAGCGTTAGCCAGTGGCCATTTATGCACGGAGCCCATCCTTTTAATAATGGCGTAGAGATTGTCTGATTGTGATGTTGGACTTGGGGATCGGGATCGCGAGGTTGGGGTTTCTAGACAGAGTAACAGTGATAACGAACCGTGTTTGCGGCTCTTGGGCTGACGCGTCGTGCTGCTAGCTCCCCAGAGCGGATGCGGCAGATGTAGGAGCAGATTGGAGATCCAAGCCGAGAGGGTGGATGTTCCGGGAGGAGCGGAGTGTACTGATATCGGGAGGGAATCTGGCTTGCAAGCGAACGACGGACAACGGCAAACTGATATTAAGGCGTAGTAGTGGTGTGATGAGGGTGGGTAGACGTGCGTCCCGCGACTAGAAGGGCCAGAAGGACCAGAAGGACGAGGCTCAATGGTACAAGATGCGTAAGAGGCGTGCGGAGTGTTGTTTCAAGGCGCCCAGGTACTGGTTCATCAGTGGCGGCTCTCGACCTGCCGTGAAAGGTATCGAAGTCGCTGGTAGTGGAGGAGGTGCGCCGAGAGGTCCATTGCGAATATGCGTATTCATAGGCACGAACCGAGACGAGTGGAGAGGTAATGCGTTGAGACTGCGGTACGGTCAACGAGCTATAGTGGCGTAGGTGTTACCGGGCGACTGTGATTTACGGCCTGGGTGAGGGATAAAGATAAAGAAGAAATCCACCTCGGCGGTAAACCGGTATATTCCCGAGGGAATCCGGATGGAGAGCTTTGGAGTTTGACGGAGTGGACTGGATTAAGGAGACATTCGGCATTCGGAAAAGAGATGACGGCGTACAAGTGAGGTACTGAGAGATATAAAGTGGCCTTTGAATTGTCAGCAGCTGCCAGTGATAGCCTTTTGAAGTATCCAGGCGTCTTTATAGGTAAATATCTTACCTAGGGGCCCCCTAGCGATCGAAGGTCACCTGGACCGGCTTCCACGGAAGATGGCGTGTTGCTCTTCCTCTTGGTAACATAAGAATATGTGAGCCAAGTCTCCCTCTTAGCAACTCGTAGTGCGGTGCCGCCAGCGCTTGCCGAACATCCATCTAACCTTGCGGATGCGACTGTCCGGGGTCGCGATGTGAAGGACAGCTGCCTTGGCCGGTGCAAGGCTGAATGACTTGCACCGAGCGTAGCGAAAAGCGACATGGTACTGCTTGGTGAGACATATGGGCTCGTTGCTGGAAGGAAGGAAGTCTGTTGGGGCTGTAGAAGACTGGACTCGAGTACCTCACGGTCTTGGCCTAAACGCCCAGGGTGATGGTCTTGACGACACCGCCCTCGTCCAACGCCCATTCTCCCCATGACGTTGACTTGGAGGAGGTGAGTGCTCCATCGCTCGGGACGGAGGGGTAAGAATCAACCGAGGCGCTGCGGAATCCGGGTCACCTCGTAGCGGGACGCAGATACGCAATTCGCTCTGGAGCTAATTGCGAAAAAGGGGCGGGTGGTTATCTTGGTGGGTGCCGAGTGTGTGGCAAAGACCAACGGTAGAGGGCTTTTTGACTTTGGGATTTTCCCAGCGTGTTCTGAGAAGAATTCTTTAGATCGGAGGGGGGTGATGGTTGTGGCAATTTGAAGAATGCGCTGGTGGGTGGGTGGTGCGCAACGACCGTGGTCTTCTTGAGGAAGGAAATGGGGATGATATCCTTCCTGATGGCATTCGGATAGGTACGTACCTATGCTGGGGACTGGAAGTCAGGGTCGGCAGGGCCAGGGACAGCAGGGCCCTGCGGAAGAAGAGGTTATAGCAGGGACTTAGAGGGACGCTTGCACGGTTTGCACGTATCAGAATCATACATGCATGCCGTGCAAGCCGCCACCAGATATGATTTACACCGCCCGCCCGGCCCCGGCTGACATCGATTCGGGCTGTGGCCCTCTCGCGCCGCTGCGCCGCTGCGCCGCCCTCTAGCCAAGGCGTCCCTCTACGTCCGCGTACTTCCATGGGCAACTTGCAGCCCGGGTCGAGCGAGGTCGAGCCAGTCTTTAAAGCCTGCAGTTGATGTCCAATTTGTCTCTTACGGACTTGTCTCGCTAGGCCTCTTTCTCGTCGTGCTTGTACTATGGCCGTGTTGGTATCACAGAATACATTGCCCACTTCAACAAATCCAGCCAACCAACAACCACACCACCACCCACCATCCTCCCAAGGCACCTACCTCGTCGGTTCGTCGGGCCACGACGCATGTTTCTTGCTGACATGGAATTTGCAGTAGTGGCAGTGGTGGTGTTGTGGCTTTGACAGGCATGTTGAATTCGCAGGCCTGTTGTTTTCGTCTTGACAGCGGGTTGGAAGGACACACAGGAGGAAGTCGCGTTAACGTCGGGTTAACGTCGCGTTGAAGTCGCGGTGGACGCGATCAAGTGGGTCGCCGTCATGTACGGGACCCACCTAGCGACATCGTGGCCCTCTTGCCCGCCCAGAATTGTACTGGCACGTACTGTCACTTCCCACCTTGCCACCCCGCCAGGAAAGACTTGATGATTGGCTGGCTTGGAGAATCTTATCGAACCCTCGGCTGCAGAAGGTGTACAAAGATTATTTGCTGTGATTGACGAGTCAGTTGGCGGTCGCCTGCCTGCCAACATGTAAGGGGACTCGGCATGCCTGACAGACAGTACTGTCGCGTTTTGGCAACGCTGCGTCTGTTGTTGATGTGTAGCTTTTTTATGTTGGCAGTGTTTCCAGTTAGGTGCTTTGACTTGGGTCTTGGCTACGGAATAGGCTTCACTACGTTCTTACGGCCGTCATTTTGCCAAGATGCTGGAGACGACAATTGGAGAGGTAAGACGTGTGGAGGACGACACCCATCGATGAAGCTGCCAGAGCAGCCCTGTAAGTCCCGGATGATCGTCAAAATACAGGAAGACGGCGTTCAAGCCTGCGGAAGTCTCTAGTCATCTGCCTAAAGGTCGACGTCAGACACCAGCCAAGCTCTAGGGGCTCAAGGCAGAAAGTGCTCTTAACTGCAGCCATGGGGACAGAACCAGAAGCGTGGGTTAGGGGGCAATGGGGAAGAAGGTTTTGCGTTGTTCAAGAGGGAAGAAGAGTGTGCACAACGTCGAGCGAGAGATGCTTGAAGAAAGAGCCGTTAATTAATGCCCCGTTCATGTGCCCCCCGCCTTTCGTCCTTCGCGGAGGGACCTGTGGCCACCCGACCTTCCAAGTAAGGGGTACGTACCTTGGGATGCGTGTCCATTCTCCTGTGTGCTGGTCGGCAGCAACTCCTTATCTTATCCTCTCTCAGCTCCCTTGCAATTGGATACCCTACATATCAGCGTGAGCTGCGACTCAAAGTATAGAAAAGAAATAAAAACAAAAATCCAAAAAGTTAGCAGGACAAAGATCCTGTTCGTCGCGACCACGCCTTGCTAAACGGTCAAAAACGAGCAAAATTTTCTCCAAGGTGCTCAATCCATCGAGTGTTGGACATAAGGACTTTTTGCAAATTAGAGCCAAAAAACAAGATCCTTGTTGGCGCAAAGGCGAACAACAGAGCATTCATTCCATTGCCCGATGGCGAGGTAAGCTTTGGCTAATGCTACCTGTACTTATCTTCTATCGCCTGCACCTGATCGCGATTGGTTTGCAGAGTCGCCACTCGGGGACATTTGCCGTTTGCCAGATCACCGGCGGCGGCTGCGCAGGACGAGCAGTGGCAGGCCCGACCCTCACCCCAGCGGTGCGTAGCGCGAATACCGTCAAAGGTGCGTCTGGCAGTGATCGTATGGGCAAACGCGAGACTGCGGGAGTGTGGTGGGAACGAGTGAGAGATGTAACTCTTGACGATGGCGGCACTACGCAGGCGATACGATGCGGACGGAGTACCGAACGATGCTCCGCTCAGTCCGTGTGTGCTGGTCCGTCCCATGGTCCACGTGCCGAAACATCCACTGCCGTTCCGTACGTGACCGCTCCGTTCTAGACTCTCCTTCCCGCCTCCTGGACCTTTCTTCGTCTTCGGAACCGAAAATGAGACTTGGTGGTCTCGTCCCGGGGCCAGGCCATGTCTCTCCTCTGTTGGGCTTACTGATGGCGTAGGGCGCGTTGATTCAAGTCGATCAGCGCCTCGTGCCAAGTAAAGTCTTGAGACGAAGGCGGCGCTACTCCATCTCTTCCTCAACCAAGCCAGCCAGCATGTGTCTTTCGAACTCGTCCAAGGCAGGCGACTTAAACCCCGACTCTCCCGTCTCCCACTCCACCCCATGTTTCCTCGCACAGCCGTTTGCTGACGATGCTCTTGCTGTAGACTGTTTGTCAACTCCCCATCGCCGGATTTTCCGGTTCCAAAGAACATAGTCGCGCTGGCATCACCTTTCGTCTCCACACCAAGGCCATTATCCTGTCCCACCTCGCTCGAGTGGACCTCGCCGATCTCGACTGCTACAAAGATGATGCCATCCTCCGCCCCCCTCTTGCGCGCGTGCAACCTTTGCCACGGCCCTGATTTCGCCGCCATCGTCTCGGGCCGCTTCGTCGAGCTTGCCGACTCGCTGCTCAAGTTGGTCCTCCGCGAGGGGCTGCCGATAGACAGCACTTGACCAGCCAGCGTTTCCACCCGGAAGGCGTCTTCTTTCTCCCACTGGATGCGCACTCCCTGCAACATGAAGAACCACTGGGAGCATGGCCGAACGCAGGACCAGCTGGCTTCCATGATGGACAGCCTGCAGCTCAGTAATGTCGAGGAGGAGATTTCGGCAGTGCTGGAGTATTTGTGGTATGTAGTCTAGCTGGTCTTCTTCTTCTTATTCTTCTTGTTCTGTTCGCCGTCTGCTAACTAGTGAAGCCAAGCAGTGCCCTCGCCAAGCGGACCCGACGATGCCGATTACGCCGCGCGCGAGACCGCTTACACCACCAAGACACGGCAACAAGCAGCCGAGCAATGTTGCACAACTTCGACAGCAGAGGCGCCCAGACGCGTCTCTCCAATTCTCGGGTCGGCGACCTGGGCTCACGCTACACGCCACTTGCGGCTGAGTCCCGGAGAGGTTTCTCTGGCGGCGACGGCGGTGGATTTCGAGTGTGCGCCTTCAATCTCGAGACTTTGGGAGATGGCTGGCACAGCGGCTTTTTACCTTCTCTGACACGCCTTTCGACGGACGTGCGGCCAGCGCCAATGCGGGAAGCCGAGCTGGCATGACATCGTCAAGCAGAGGAGCAGACCTTTGACGAAGAGATGACATCGCGGTATGAGTTTGCCGCACGCATTTGTGGATCGTCTATGCTTGGACGCATGTAGAAGGGCCTTCTGTGGCTGTGCCGTGTTTGCGGATGATGGATCCTTGCCATGGCCCGAACTTGACTTGAATTCGTGTTGATCTTGTGTATATGTATCACGGTTTGACACACCAACAAGGCTAAATGACTGGTGCACTGTATGTTCTCTTCGTGCCCCGACTCGCCTCCTATCGACTCCCAAACCAGCAACGTACGTTTTCACTCCCAGGCTGCTCCGCCATAAGCGTCTCTCGAGCCTTCTCCCCTTCGGCCATTTCCTCCTTGACCTGCGTCCCCAGTCGCGTAAGCTTGTTCTTGACCTCGACCGCGTCCTTGAAATACCACCTTACCTGATCGGGCGGGGAAAGCACATGTCGTAGTGTCGCAAAGTAAAGGCTGCCGGGATATCGCATCTCTTGTGTCGTCGGTGCTGCGTCGCGACTGATGGGGACGCGAGAGTCGTTGGCGGTGAGCTTCGCGAGCGAGGTGGGCGAGGGCGAGGGAAAGCTGCTGAACTGCGTCGACAGCCAGCTTCAGGATGATACCCCGGCGGCGGGAGTATGTATGACGTTAAGACTTTATGGGTTGCTCCTTGTTCCTTGATCATGTTTGTGCCGATGGTAAAAGGGAAGCGAGAAATGTCAAGTTGGTTATTGTGTCTGCTGCAGAGACGAAGGAGGATATCGATTGGGACAACGGACGGACGGTGACGGACTTACATTCGAGAGTCCCGTCTGCAGTGTACTGCTCGAGCGAGGCGAGATACGGCAACGCGACGCGCTGCCCGTGCTCTCTCGCCCACGCCAAGTTCTCTAGCAGATGCGCATATGAGACCACTTTCGAATGCTAGAAACAAGCTGTGCCGTGAACTATGATGTATCGGCCGACTCCCTCCGGGTACTGTTGCCGCCGCCATCGTCATCCGGGGATAGTCTCTCCAGAAACATGGAGAGAATTGTATAAAGCGGCCTGCTTTTCTCACGCACGCCGGGAATCTTAGTGTTTGTATTTGATGTCTGTTTATTTGCTTCTCACCACTTTCTATAACTCGACAGGAGGGGTTATGAACTAGAATTCCTCATCCTCCGGATCAACGAGCGTAATTCTGGGCTGAGATATGAGATATTTCTGTATGACAGATTGACGTCTTGGAAGAGCTCGTCGGGGAGCACGCAAGTAAGACTTTCGACCTGCTCCTTGTGTCTCACGTCGTACTGTTGGAGTGCCGCGGTGGTAGATTTCTTGGTCTCTAGGTCTGCTTCCAGGCGGTTTCGGTTCTTCTTGACTATCGAGCCGTTCCACGATGAAGTTCCCTCCGGCGTCTTTGTTCGTTTTGTCGAGTGCCATCTCTGCAGCCTTTGCCTCCATGTTCAGGCGGGCATTCGTTGTTTTCATTTGAATTAGATTTTTTAGATTTGACGTCTGTTGTAATTGGAGAGTTACCGAAAGTTGCGGTACGAGGGTTTTGACATGTTGAGCGCCCGCCCTAAGCTGTGTCTGTGACCACATTCTCGACGGCCGCTCATGCGCGTTTGCTTGGCTGCCCGAGCCTCATGCCCCGGATTCTCCCGATCAACCGATTGTGATTTTTTTCGTCCCGGTAGCAGAGGATCGCGCGCCGGCGGGTCTTGTTGACGACCGGCCACGGGGGAGTTATTGAGCGATTAGGGCATGGACGAAAGTTTCGCGGCAGGGATGGGCTCGGACTCGAAATTGTTGAGCTTTTCGAGAACACTGATGTATTACCATCGGAAACTTGTCGGTTCGATAGTGTCCGGGTATATCGCGGCCTAGAAGCGGAAGTTGAACAATCTTGATAGCAAAGACGCCGCAGTTCACGCCGTCAGTCTGTTCGGGGCATTTCTGACAGAGACATGAGAGTGTTTGTCACGAAGCAAACACGGGAATAAGAAGAGAGAGGGCAGACAAACCATTAAGTTATTGTCGATTATCTGGAGGCTGTCCATGAGGTTGTTGGTGGATATCCAAGGGCCCAGTAGCTTTGCGGACCTTTGCGAAGCGCCGCGATGACATGAGAGAGTCGTAGTACCAGACTACAGCAGCTTGGCGATCTAGATGCACGATAGTCCAGTGCAAGTCGCTGTTGACCTGCGTGATGAAGAGCAGATTGTCGGGGTGCCTAGCTGACTTCAGGACACAACTGTCACTGGCTTTGGTGCCCGGATCGTGGGAAGGGAACCCAGGCCAGTACCATTGCCAACCTTTGACGGCCTTCGCGGGGGGGATATCTGGGTGAGGATGTTGTTTGCGTGGGAACTAATAGGCATGCGGTCCTGTTGGAGAGTAGCGATCCTCGCAATAGGCGATGGGCCATCGTCCAGTGTCTTTTCAGGCGCGTCGAGGGCGGCTGTAGGGAGACGTGTCGGGCCGACACCTCCAGCACCGAGCAGCGGAGAGAATGGCAGTCCGGAGAGTACGTTGTCCACAGTATTTTAGTCGTCTACGGGCGGGAACATTCCGGGAGGGGTGGAAGAGAAGTGAAACGGGGAAGGCTTGAATTGTGGTGTGCTGGGCGGGAAAGGGAAGACAGGTCGACCGGTCTCTCCGTCGAGCCCGACTTTGCCAATCGAATGAGCTCGCGCCCGACAGGACTGGTCGGGCGTCTCGTTCTTACTGGGGTTAGAGTCGAGGTCATCATTGCTCACCCGATCGTCGTAGTTGTCATCGTCGTGAGCAGCAGACACAGGCGGCGGGGGTGGTGTGAGCAAAGGCCAGCCGGAAGACTTGACTTCTCGGCGTGCCGACTGCGTTACCTTTGTCGTGATGTGACTGACGTGGCAAATGGCCATGTGCCTGACCAGCAAGCCGAAAGGTGATAGAGGCGCTGCCGGTGACTTGTTGACTTGCAGCCTCGTCACGGCTTCAGATTTCGGCATGGCGGCTGCTGTGTGAACCCCGAAGGCAGGATGCCGTGGCAGTTGCAAAGAACGATGCTGTCGCTAGCGGTCAACCTACAAAGTACGACGGCGACAACTGAGGGCGATTTGAGATGGTTGGTGGGTGTTGACGATGGGGAGATGACGTTTGAGAGTTGACGTCAAGGAGAGGTGCAGGTGGTGTCGGGATTTGGATTGCGGAAGGAGTATAAGAGTAGATAGGGTTTGCACGACTCGTTTCGTCACATTGGTATCATGCAGGTGGAAAGAAACGCTGCCATGGTCTGAGGGAAGAAACGCGATTGATTAGGGGTCGTGGCTGCGGCCCGGCTATCTAGGCCAAAGCTTCAAGACGAGCCGGCTGGGACGGCTTAACGGGAACAGCAGAATGATCAGAACCTAATCGTTGTATCTAAATTCTTCTTACAACAACATGGTTGGCAGCGGGCGGCTGGACATCAAGGCAAACCTAGAGTAGGTGTCTTTGCTATGCATAATCAATATTTACAAACTACTGTTACCTCAGAGATGAACTCAAAGGACTATTGCTTCCGTGAATCTACCTCAAGAGTGTTTTGTTTTTATCTTTACTACTGCCTTAGCTTGTTTTGTCCTTCTGAATCTCCCGCTTGTTGGACCAGGCCTTCCCGTCAGTGAGGTCACGTGTCGGTGTGTGGCTGGTGAACGGTCACATGACGTCACCGAGTGCCTTACGTGCACTCGTGAAGTACCTAGGGAACTCGGTCCTGCTAGTAGTGGGGCAGCTGCAGGTCGAGCGAATCATGTGCGGCATGGCATCTTGATTGGGAAACCGAAGTGAATGGCTGAACTGCCCTTGGATAACTCAGCTACAGCCCGGCCACACCTTCACCTTTCGCACCCTTCATCCTTTTCAAAAATATTCTGCACCTTTGGCACCCCTTCGACACGTTTGCGCTCATTCCGTTGTGACTCCCGACGATGAAGTTTTCTCCGGCGGCAACGACATGGCTGACCCTTGTAGACAGTAAAGATACGACGTGTGATCTAAGTCAAGTCTGATATAAAGGAGGCATGCTGGGAAATCTGGATACCTAGTACCCTTGGTTAGTGGGCAGATGCGTCTTCCCAGCCTTTGTTTATGCAAACAATGTTCTTGGGCCGACCGAGATGCCGTCTGAATAGGAGTCAAAGCCTAAATGTTATGCCTTGGAAGAAATCAACATTGATATGATAGGCTTCCACTGTTAGGTGTTTACGTTTTCAGAGCAAGCTTGCGAGAAAAGCCAAGCTCAAGGCACGTGTTACAAAATCTATTGACGCGTGACATGGTCCCTCTCAAATACCGCCGCGCGGCTCGAGTTGGGTAACATAACGCAAAGTGCTTTTGTATGGAAATTAGGGGTTCCTGCTGATTCTATCTCAGGAGCTACTATCTCCCATAATCATTCTACCTGGTTGAGTCGCCCATGTGAACGGGCCATGCAAAACCGTGGATAAGTGCTGCTGAACGGCACCGACCAGACTACCATTCTCAACTCTTATGTGAACTCCATGGCCGTAGAGGGGATAATGATGGTAATTCCTGTTAGTAGAGTGATGATGGCCCGGCGGCTAAGTATATCTGGCTGCGTTTGGCTGACGGCTGGTACCGATGGCGGCTGCTTGGTCCGCATGAGCACCGGTTGCGTTTGGTGCTGGCGTAGGCTGTATAATTTTATCATCTAAGTCGTCAAAGAGGCCGACGAGCGCCTTAATCGGGATCGGCCTTACACAGGACGGCTATATCGTTCTATTCTTATCGCAGACACTCTGGTTTGCCCGAGGCATCACATCAGGCTGTTCTGGAGAGGCCAGGCTGCTTCGACATGTTTTAGTCAGTTGCCAGCAACGCCGTTCAAGAGCGCTGCCCGCCTCTGGCAGGCTAGGTAGCCTAGACTGTCATAACGTCTGCGGTCGTGGGGGCAGAAGAACACCCGGTAGGCATGCATCACCCGAGAAAGCATTTAATCGGCAAGTAGTGAACCCCCGGAGACGGCAGACAACAGAGGAGAGGCGACGGAATGACTTTGTGCGTGAGAGGGCTGGCCCGGCCGACAGATTTAGTGTGCATGGACCGATGTCGTTCGGCCTTGTCCTGCTGCCCGACGCGAGATCCCTGCCCAGTGCCAGGAGGCGGACTAGATGACGTTGGAGCCCTCGACGCTCGTGCCGATGCTCCTCATCAACTTGGGGGCCCGGAAGAAAGACTCAGTGCCCTGCGCGTATCGATGGCGAAAAGGATGCTTTTGAGATAATCGAGCGTATCCTGCAGATCGTGTGGTGCGTCGCCGTGATTAGAATGCGTTGTAAGTCGGCAAAGTGCATGTAAATGATCGTGACGGTGACCAGAAGTTCGCGAGGGCTGTCGAAGGAATCCGTTTCCTTGACCGGCTCTTTTTCAGCAAGTGGGTTGTGAAGGGCCTTCTTCCGGCTGACCATATCCTGCTTGTTACCTTCCTGCTCATTTTCCGGTCAAATTCCTTGCACTAGATGATGGGGGTAGCTTTGCAGTGCTCCCAGAAAAGCCAAGTGATTCCTCGGAGCTGCCCACGATGGCATCACAGATTGAGGTTCCAGGGCGTGCAGGGCGACGACCAAATGGTCTTCCTCCCCCTCTGGAGCACAGCGTAACAGATGTATTTGTTGATGGCCTCGGGCACGTCCTCTATGACTTGTTCGACCAGGTTGAGCTTTGTTTTCGAGGTCGTTGCAGACGCTTGTGGACGAGCCTGAACCTGAAGCTGAAGCGGAGCAGACATGTCGGACGCGATGGGATACCTGGGCGGCGAGCTGGGATTCGAGCGGGGAGGAACGGGCAGTCGTCGGTGGCGTGGGCGCCAGATAGGTAGGATCGAGTCTCTGCAATAGAAGAGGAGGACGGGTAAGTGAGTAGGGAGGGTGGGTTGGATAGGTGTAAAGACGAAGCCGATCAAGATGCCACAAAGCAGCCACAGGAATCGGGTACTGCATGTTTAGACTCATCGGATCGGGGAGAATCAAGCCTGTCGCTGTCGCCGAGACGGAACAGAGGAATAGGACGGGGGATGGTGATGATGCCATACGGCGGTTGAGGGAGGTGGTCGTAGGGAGATCCGGCCCTCAACCCGTATACATGACAGCATCGGGATTAGAGAGAGGGGCAAGATTCTGGGCGGGCAGGCAAATGTGGCAGATATGGCAGAGGTGCCAGAGTGCTCGATGCGACGGTATTCAGGTTCTTCTTGCCCGCCCCTAAGCTACTTACCTTTGTCAAATGACGAGGGAAACATGAAATCCTTTGCGCATGACGAGATTCACAACCCATGACATTCCAATGGTCGCATAACGCCATCTTGTGTGACATGGAGTCGCCTGTTTCTGGCGAACCCGCACACGAAGTCGATGTGGCCCTCTTTTACACACCAATTGGTTTTATAGTTAGTGCGTTTAGATGCGTCCTTGACGAGTTTTGCTAGTCTAGCTACCGCGCCCCTTGGAAGCGTGTCTATCCCGTCCTTTGCAAGGAGAGAGGTTCTGTCCAGCAGGACAACGTGGCTCTCCAGTGCTCAAGCAAGCTCTTGACATCCTTACGCTGGACTTCTTGTAGGGTCGCCCGTAATCCAGTGCTTGCGTAAACACGCCACGCAGTGCTCCTTCAGGTTGTCGAATCACGTCCAGTTTCCATCGCGCTCACCTCTGCGCGAGCTCATCAGCCGACAATCAACGTTCCATCTTGCACCAGGTACTGTCCTGGCTAACAATGCCAAGAACCGTTAAAAGTCCATGTAGTTTGTAACTTGACTTGAATCATTAAAAGCCTAATGCCCAGGGGTATCTCATTTCGCTAATCTACCAAAAAAACGCCGTCGCTTCTCTTACAAAATTCATGCAGTCATCGTCGTCGGCTGCCGACCACTACACTGCTGTCTCTGTTGTGTAGATATTGATGCTTTGCGGCTGCTCATCCGACCCGTGCAACCTTAACGCTCTCGACACGACACGTTTCTAGTTCCCGGCGACGTTTCCTGCCCTGCGGCGCCTGCAAGACCTGCGAGACCTGCGGGAACATGGTCTGCAGTAGCCGTTGCTGAAAGGTCGAGTGTGGCTGGAAGGGAACTTCGGTCGAATGGACGACGACGCGTGTGGGGTTTTGGGGGGTCCATCGGGAATCACCAAGCCTATCGAGGGAGGCAGCGGGGATATTCGCTGTGTAGACGTGAAGGTGCGTCTCGTCTGAGACATCTCCAAGAAGGACATGGACCTGTTTGGAAGTTAGTCATGCACAAATCGAGCTGCTTTTGGCTTCATACGCACCCGGAAGCCACTGGAATCGGCAGAAGGGCCGCCAGCACGTATGAGGTTGCGGCGCTGCGACTGGGCGAGGGCGATAAGGAGGGCAACGACGTAAGGGTCACGGGTAGGATCGGCAGGGGTAATGCGGGCGAGGTGGATGCGATATAGAGAGGCGGTAGGCCTGCTGGGGCGCCTGGTTTGGTGTGGAACGCGGATGTAGTCGAGGGAGGCTCTGCGGTCGTTGCACAGGCCATCGCGGTCCAGGTAGGCGATGGTGGGAATGGTAGGAGTAGAAGAAGCGGGGGAAGAGGGCGGTTGACAAGAGAAGACGGCGCAGGGCATGCGGAACGTGTGCGACTCGAAGCAGAAGAAGAGCCTTTCGCTGCGAAGTGCGGAGAACTCTGGTCAGGTTTCGGCTTGCAGACACTGGCAAGTTAGGGCTCACGGGATGCATACCTTGTTTGCGTGATGGCCATTGCGCTCGAGGCGAAAATCTTGCTCAGAGCGGCCTGTTTGGCCAAGTACCAAGCCCCTCGAGCAAGCGTGGTGACAGAGGCCTCCAGAGGGGAGGTTGCGTCTTGGGCAGTTGACAGACAAATGGAGGGCTCGGGTGACAGGGCCAGAGAAGAGCGGTCCCAGGAGCAGGAGCGTGACTGCCGGGACTGGTGGACAAATGTGCAGCTCAAGAGGTCAAGTTGACGCGTGTTCCAATGCAGCGGCGGCACGATGAGGCGTTGGCGAGGATGCTGTCGGCATATGGCGTTGATGGAGAGGGCAGAAACGTCAATCGTATTCTCGTCGGCTGCATGATCTGACGGCGGTGTCAGTGGTGAGGATGACAGATGCATGGCTGACGATGTCCTAGGTACGACCGTGGGCTGTGGGCATGTTTTCGCGCGTGCTTGTCGTCGTTGTTGTCGTTTGTCGTTGTGTCCTTGGTGTGGTCGCTGTGATTGAGCTGGATGATTGTTTAGGTATTTTGTTGGTGTTGAAGGATGCCGACAACAGGAAACAAAGGACTCGGATTGCCTGTTGCATATGAGATGCACGGCCTGGTGCTGGCGGCTTAGGTAATGCAGGCCTGCTGCATCTAGTCTGTACCACAGCGGAGCATGTTGGACCTTGACAAGATCACCACCACTAACAATGATAAGATGAATTGCGTGTGGATAAGATAAGATAAGACATCAGCTGGGCTGCATCTCTGCTTGTCCATCTGCCTCCGACAGTTAATAGTGATGGAAAGCAACAGCTTAATTAGTTCTTGGGGTCAAGGGCCTGCTATAGGGCTCTGTTGCGTTTGCTCTCTTGTTCCTTTCTCTGTTTGTTTTCTTCCCCTCATCCTCTGTCCTTTCTTGCTATCCTTCTTCTCCGTCTTCTTATTCATCTTGTTCATCTTGTTTATTATCTTCTTCCTTCTTCTTCTTCTCCGTCTTCTTTCTTCTTCTTGTTCTTGTTCTTGTTCTTCTTGTTCATAATCTTCCTCCTTCTTGTTCTTCTGCTTCATCATCTACTTCTTCTTCTTCCTCTTCTTCTACTCGTCCTCAACTTAGACCCCTCTTCCACCCTCTCGCAGAAAGGCCGTCATCATCGCCGTCGCCGTCACGATGCCACCCGGAAATGCAACCTATTTCGATTCTGTCACAAGCGAAACCGACTATAACAAGCGCATAAAAACTCACTGCCCGTCCATAGAGTTGCTCGGCACCAGCACCAGTCACTGGAGCACAATGCAGCTGCTGGCATGCCGAGTGCTGGTTGCCAAGACGCAGCAACGAGAGCTTCCCATCACAGTCACGCTCAGCCCACCCGCCAACAAACTCGCCCGACAGGTCAGGAAGCGCTGCAAATCGCCAGCCAACCCCGACACCGCCTCCCGCGACGCCAAGAATTTGCATAGTCTCTGCAGAGGCCCCGACCTCGATGACCCTCCTTCTACTGAGCATGCCGGGCGCTGGAAATACCACTCCCAGGGCCATGTTTGGGCTGCCCTAGACCAAGTCAAGATTGTCACGCCCGCCGCCACTCCAGCAAGACAAGCTGAGAACGAGGACGAGGACGGCGACCCAGGCGGCCCCTCCACGCCCCGGACATCCCAGACCCCGCAGACGCCCACCACCACCACAAACCAGTCTCTTCCGCAGCTTCATCCCGTAGACTCGCCAGCCTTGGTGAGGCGTTCGAGATTGGGTCGCATATCCAGGGCACCCTTAAATCCTGGTTACGTCTCCTCCGCAACCCAGCGAATAGACGACTCCAGCCCCAACGCCCGCTCGTCCGTCCCGCTCTCCTCTCCGCATTCTCTGTACATCCCGAACCAGGGTCCCTCAGCCGCTCTGTCCCAGCAGCCGGAAACCCTCACCGTCCGTTTCGCAAGCGCCTTCATCCGCGAAGCTCTCCTCTGGCTGCCAGGGCAAAACAGTGCAGATGCCAACCCGGTCGTCACCTTTGACTACGTCGCTCTCCACGGCAACATCTCCTTTGTCTCTCAAGATGACGGTGGTCTCAACATGTCCTACAATGGCAAACTTCTCGGCCGTGTCGCTTTGCTGGAAGCTAAGAGGACCATTGGGAACAGCCTCGTCGAAGGGCAGCCATCGCTGTCGGACGAGTGGCTCGGCCAGGTCGTGGGTGAGGCGCTGGCAGCCAGTCTGACTCCCAATGCCTGGCATGGGCCTCGGAACTCGTATGTCCTTCTCCACCTGTCTTGGTTGATCCATGAGCTCACAAACCACACGCAGCATCTTGGTCATCGCCGCGGCGCGCCACTACGTCCGATTCCTTCAGGTCGACATCTCGGATGATTACCTGGCCCAGCTCAATAACCGTGCTCTCGACGATGACGCCGAGTTCTCCGAATTCATCCTCGTCATCTCCACCACCTGGTTTGATCTCATCGACGCCAGTGACCGTCGGGCTACCATCGAAAACCTTGCCTTAGTAGTGTCCCTGTCATCCGCAAGACTTGCCGGGCAGTAAATTGGAGATGTTAGGAACCCATCTCCAGGGCGGAGTTAACCCCCAGGATCATTAGGCCGCCACTCGCTCTCGTGTCTGTGGAGAACCATCATCTTAATGCCCAGTGTCTCCGCCAAGAATCTAATGCGCGGCCTTCACTAATAACGGGAGAGGTTCAATCATAGGCATCTAGTTGCAGGGATCAAAACTGGTTGCTACTAGGGCAAGATTAGATCACTTCCAGCGTGCTGTCACTTTCAATGCTTTGATGGCAATACCTAGTGGCTTTTAGGCATTCGAATTCAGGTCACTAATGAGATGTTTTGTGCAGTTTTGATGCCCAACGACTACTCTTGCCCCCATAGAGCTTGTTTGATCCCTCCATCTTCGTCTTAGCTATGGAAAAAATGAACCTTGTTCTCCCTGTCAAGATAGCCCAGATTGCAATCTGAGATGATAATGACGCCTCTTTTTGGGAGAAGGTCATCCAAGCCCGACCCTGCCTGCCTTTGATAAGACAAGAATGTCTCCGACTGTGATGGGTATTGGAGGTTACATGTCTGTATCGTGATGAACGGGTGGAGGGATAAGGGATTGATAAACTGGGTACGTGCCGGCCACCTCGTCCTTCAGACTAACAGCACGCGAGGTCTTGGGTGTCGATGCCGCTGAGACCGACAGAAGGGGACTTTGAGCATGGGAATAAACATTGCAATAGGCGAAGAATAGTAGAGCTCGTTTCCTTTCCCACTTAGACGAAGAGATGGGCAGGCAGGGGCTATTGAAGCGTTTGCGGCTAGGAAAGGTGGTAGCGGACAGCTAAGTACCAGCTTATATCTATCCGTGAATCTAGCGCTGAGTCCTCGCCCTAGACTGAAAACCGCGGCTGTTCAAAGCTCCCTCGTGGGCATCGTCGGAGAAGCGGTGCAGGCGTGGGCGAGATCAGTGATGAGGCAAGGCACAGACACAGCGATGAAAGGGTGGATGGAGATGACGAAGGCAATGGCAGCGCAGATATCGAGGGTGATAACGGAAGGGGTTAGGACGGGAATGATGCGTGGTCTGTCAGTGGACTCGTGAGGCTTTTGGGTGCAGGGGACGGAGCAGTCGTTATATAAATAGAGCACGACATGTCCTTGTGCGAGTGAAGAGGAGGTAGTATGGGCCGGGATAGCCGTGATGGGCAGCTGCGAGTTGAGATCAGAGCCACACGCCATGTACAACACTAAAGAAGACAACGTTTTCAAAGTCATCAGAGTTGTAGCTTCACTCCAAACTTTAGCCTGAACTATTTTGTGACTAATACAAAGACTGAGTGGCTAGGAAAGACGGTCCCACTAACAGATCCTGAATAGCACACTGTATGGTCAAGTATGTTTCCTGAGAACGAGCCTGATCAAGGCTGTTATTCCTTTGTCGAGACTTCCCTAGTTCCCCAACCCACCAGCTCCATCGTCCGCTGGCTGACCATGCCCGTGTTATTATGGAACCCTCCTCTGTGCATTGAAGACATGAAAACGGCCAATTGCCCGGGTTAGCATATCATCATACGCGCACTAACATCTACTACGCACTCCTTCGAGCATGCCCTCCCACGTTCACCCTCATTCTCTTCGGTATATGGCGAGCCTCTGAGGGAATTGGACCAGAATTCTGGGTTGGTTAGGAGAAGTCAGGCGGCGCTAAGGCTGAATGTTCCTAAAGGAGAGAGTGTGATGGAGCAACACATGGTCTAACGAACTGAATCTGCTCTATAATGTGGAGGTTAGAGGTTGGAGGAAGAATTGCACGCTAGTTGAGCCATCTAGCAGTGTCATCTTTACAGAAGCCGCTGTGGCTATACCTACGCGTACCGTTCAGGCTGACTTGGGAGTTTGGGCAAGTTGCCGTACACTATGCGGTATTATTCTCATAGAGTGAGTGGCCAGCTTAGTCGCCGGTACGATAGAGGGCAGCATATCTATCACACGGTCCTAGCAGGCAATCCATATTCTTGCTGTGAAACAGGTCCGTGGCCAGAAAGCAAGAGACTGGGGAACGATCACCAGGATGTCCTCAGGGTACTGCTTACACGGGGCTAGTAAGATTGGAAGTCCTGGATCCGGTGGATTGAAGCTTACAAATGCAGTCCACGTCCAACATGCAAACTCCCCGTTAAAGCGAGGAGGAATGGTCTATGTAGCGGAGTCTTGAATCACATGTGGAGTTGTGAAAGCAGCGGATGCAGTAATCGTTCGGAAGTAGCCCCTTGTCAGTGGGCACAAGACAACACAAGCTGTTTCCCTGCATCGAGGTACGTTGATGAGCCGTGGAGACCTGAGAAAGATATATATTTAATGAAGCAGTCATCGCCAGGTAATGACACACCTGCAAGTGTTACCTGCCGGAGCTAAATGACACTTTGATGCCAAACAGGGTAAGCAGGAAGAGTCCTGAAATCGGCCACATCAAGGAGACTGCCTTTGCCCTGTTGTGGTACTGACGACCACTGCCATTGTTACCCTACCGTAGACATCCAAGAAAACAAGAAAAAGAAAAGGTGCTCTAGTAAGCTCTAGGATATGCACGGAAATGCTGCCAACAATTGGCCCACACTCTCAAGGTCACAGAGAGCCCTGCGAAGAAGGCACTAGCATGGCTATATAAGCCAGGCTAAGTAGGGACACTAGTTGTTTTTGCATTCTCCTCCTTACGCACAGATAAGGAGATATAAAGGTTTTCTACAACAAAGTAGACGCAATACAAAATTACAAGTTCAGACAAAAAAATACACCGTTCCAGAGACGGTGCATCCTGAAAGGTCTACCGTCCAGAAACGGCGCATTCGGTTGGCTGCTAAATTTTCCTGCCAAAAGCAAAGCCGCAGGTCAAATATTTGCTTTTCCTTCATATTCTTTACGCTGATCATCAAATCCAACCTCAAGCCATCACGGGGACGAGTTCTCCCAACTTTCCACTCTGACACCTTTGCTAACTTCGGACTACGAACTTACCGACTTTAATATCTCTAGTCGTGGACGTTTAGCAGGCGTGGAGGGCCTACGATGCCTCTGCGAGGCCAAAGGTATCTACGCAGACCGTTTCGGCTAGATGGACACACACCGCCCTCTCTCTCCTGTCAACTATCCCGTAACTGACCAGGAGCGGAGCTGGAGATTCAAGAGGTGTGTTGTCGGTGGGAATAGATTCCCTTCTGTGCGTGCTTGATCTGCGCGTAGATGTTCCAGAGTGGGAGCATCCAAGACCCTCCTTTATCAAGGTGCAGATGTTTACAAATACGATCGGTGCGCGGCCGAGTTATCTTGGATGCCTTGAGCGTGTCAAGCAGCCATCATCTTCAATTTTCGCCTGCTACCATGCGAATTCTGCCTCACTCTTTGGGCCTTGAGCGTCGCACGTGGCAGACACGCATCTTGACAATAGCAACGGACAAACAATGCCAACGATTCCTACCCTGGATGCCTCTCCTTCGCTACCTCCATCGTTTCCCGGCTCGACCCTGCCACAGAAGTATCGGGAGAGACACCAGGCCGCTACATTCCGTTCCATCACACGTACTAGACACTTCCCAAACTGACACTTGCAACAAAGTATGGGTGACATCACCACTTCAATGAAGCCAAGGCCGCCTGATACTCCAGGCACGAGGGGCCTATAACGACTGCTTAACTTCCTCATCGATGTCAAGCGTAGTCTCAGGCAACGGCACATCCGGTATGTAATCTCCAGGATTTGATGCCTAGGTATCTCTGAAGAAGGACGCCGACAGTAGCAGTTATAACTAAACGACCCCGGGCATGGTCTCGAACTCCATCATCAGTAAACGCTGGAGACTTGGCTGCGGCCCCCGTTGAGTCCTAACCAGTCGGGCCAGTCTAATATATGGTCTCAAGATCCACCATGACGTCGACCAACAGCTTGCACTCACGACTCATACAGGTGGTAGATATAGTGCTTAATAGCCCGATAAGGGGAAGGATATCGCGGTAAGAGGTAGGACTGCTGAGGATGAGGCCCTTGTCAAATTGCAGATGGATGAGATCAGAGACATCAACAGCAGGGTCAGAAAGATTTCGTCTTAGGGCGAGGTCCATAGCCTTGCCAGGAAGTGCTTCTTAACGAACCCGTCCGATTCTTTGAAGGGGTACGGGCCATTGGGATACATAGGAGTAATGTCTACATCCAGAGGCGATGCCCAAGCAACTAAGAAGCGACGGGGTGATTAGCGAACACCCCGTTTCGGGAGAAACTAGGTAGCTACGTCGTTGGGACCTTCAGAGCCTTTATCTTCACCACCATCAGAGGTTGCCGCAGTCAAGACGACGGTGCGCATTCACGATCATCCGCGATAGACAACTAAGTGATTGCGTCGTTGGCCTATTTTTATACTTGTATCAGTTTGCGTTGCCCTCAATAAGCTCCAGATACGCCTTGTCCTTTATTCTTGCCCTTGCCTCCGAGGCGCTGTTAGAGTCGCCGGTAGAGTCGCTATGGCATGTTGACATTGAAATCAGTATTGGATGCGTCTTGTGTTCTCATCTTATAGATGGTCTTGCGCCGAAAACTCATCCGAAAGCGAGGGGAATTGTGGAGTGGTCAGTGATGGGGAAAGCAGAAGGCACATAACAGAAAGATGGTGACGGTGATGACGACACGTGCATTTTTCAGAGAGAAACAGTTACCAAGGACGGCAGACGGCAGTTTATCTCTCACGCGGCGCCTCATTTTCTGGAGCAAAGCTCTCCTCAGTCTCGCAGCCTCGTCTCGCCAGATATTCTCCTAGACAGTACCTTACCTTCCATTATCTGTACTCTACTTATGAAGCATACCGCAGTAACTCACGTCTAGTTAAGTGGCCGTCTCTGGAGTTAAAATCCTGTGTAGTCCATGTTCCCTACCTCTCTATTTATCATTCAACAAGTCCTCGTAATTTCTCTCTTTTTCTATCGCATACCTGAACGTGGTCTTCCGCGAACATTCACCTGCATCCTCGTCTCTCGACCTCTCTTAATCTACATCAACAGCTCGAATACTGACCCCGCCTTTCTTTTCTCCAGACGACAACACTGTCCATCTCATACGTCGTCTGCGAAATTACAACATAGGAGACTCATAAGCTGCCGGAAAACGAAATATCTTTGGCCACTCAACGTACAGTTGGAGTGTGCGATGCTATCCGTGATAAGCCGAAGAAAGATGAAACATCCAGTACTGTTTAAGGTAATGATGGATGCTGGCGCTCTAGATTTACTCTTTGCAAGGATGGGGTGCAATCTGCTTAGAGCGGTCACGGTTAGGGGCGTGCATGAGTACGTGAGTTGGAAGGGAAACGAGAACATGGTATAGCAACGCATTTCACTCCGGATGTGAGAGCATCCAGGTGGTGAACTTGTCCTTGGTCGATGAGAAGCTTCCACTCTTGGTTTGTAGCCAGTCCAGGTTGATGGGGACATCCCTGGCGAGGGTGTCGGTCAGCGGGCTCACGAACCGCGCAAAATCGATGATGGATCGGCCGCGGGGCTGCTCCAGCTCGTCCTTGCGCATGTGTGGCGCCTTGCTGGTGGTGAGGGAGTTATAGAGCGCCTGCACCTCGAGACAACGTCGCGCGCAGATGGCGTGCTTGTTGCCGGTGTTGGAGCGGTCGATGAGCTCCTGCGGGCGGGCGGCGGGGATTTCTGCAACATCGTCTCCCGTGGAGGCGGCGGCGGTGATGGTGTTGGGAGAGCCTTGTCCTCGCCGCTGGCCGTTGCCGTTGGCCATATTGATCTCTCTGACTTGTTGGGTGTGGGTGTGTGAGTTGTGAGGGTTGAGCAAGATGAGGCACACATGGTATCCTTCTCGCTCGTCTTTTGTCTAGGTGCTTCTTCCTCCTTTTCTTCTTCCTTTGCTTCCAAACGATTCGGTTTGCCAAATGTCTCGCCGCCCCCTCTCCCGCCTCGCCCCTGAACCATCATGACCAACACTACTTCTCACAAAGACATCTCTCTGCCAGAACCTCCTACACTCCTGCCGCAGATCTGCCCGGCGCTCGACCTATGCCCTGCTCGTCCATGGATCAGCGTCTTTGGGATGGATGAAACGGCTCATGTACACGGCACGCAGGTCATTGTCGGAGAGGGCCAGGTAGGCCAGGTTGATGTGCAACAGGTACTCTCGCTCGCGGGGGCCAGTCTGCTGGTGCTGGTGCTGATGCCGCATGACAGCCTTGTGCCAGCCCGGATAGAGGGCCTTTTCGGCGTCCCTCTCCATGGGACCGTTGTGAAGGGCGCTATCCGTTACTGTATAGAACGGCGGCGCGTAGGCGCCAAGTTCAAGAAGATCGAAGAGGGTTGGGGGCAACGAGACCCCAGGCGATAGGTCGGACATTCTGCTCTCCACCAAGCAGATGGTGCGATACCATATCTCGTCTAGATAAAAGTGAGCTCAGATTTGAAGCTGACGTGAGAGAGAGAGATAGGGCCTGAAACCACCAAACTTGGGTGAGCACCGGGCGGTGTCCCGGGAGGATGGCCTTGTCGACCAACATAGGCCTTGGCCAGTAAGCGACAAACACAGCACAACGGCAGACATCAAAGCCGCCAGCTTCTACCAGACAATGACGCAGCTCTGGGCTGATCGAAGAAAGATGGGAGCCAGCTCTCTTCTTTACTCCTGTCTCGGCTCTTGTAGTATGCATTGTGGGGAGAAATGGTTTTGTGATGACAACTGAAGGAGGGCATGGAAACGTGTGCCGGTGATGCTTTTTATTAATACATGCTTGGCAGGCGTACAAGAAACCTGTGAGTATGTCCTGAAGACCTGTCGCCATATTGCCCATAGGCAAGTCCGTCCTTGTGTGTCTCATGCTCAGGCTGTTTCTTACCTCCAACGTAGCACAATCCAAAGTCTAAGGTCGTTTCTCAAGACCTCCAGCCCTCAAGTTACGGCATGCGCATCCGTCACAGATGTATGCCTCTAAGGAACATCCAGTTAAGACTATGCTCAACAAGGGCGGCCCCAAAGATTAGCCCGTATCTTTTAGCCTCCTCGGGTCTCAAACGTGGCCTGATATAGCCCCATCCCGTCTCTCGTTTCACGAGACAATTGGCCTTCCATCACACCGGAGCTACATATATGTCTACAACGACACCAATCCCTCTCGTCTACCTTTGATCCATCCATCCAGATAGATTATTCACTTGGTGTTAGTCTTATCCAGATAGACAGCACACTTATCCCACCAGAGAAGGTCTTCCGCGAGGCAGCCAGCAGAAGACCACGCCGCAAGGCCCGGCTACAAACCCTCGCGCCGACTCCATAATGCCCAAGCTGGAAAGTTTCGATGCAGAATTTCCCCGCTAGGTGGCCGACTTTGTCTTTGTCAGCACCGGCGCCGAGTTCTACGGTAGCAGGCGAGAAACGATGGCCGCCGTGCGGCAGCGACTCGCGGTTCGCTGACTTCGTTGGCAACGTGGAGAGGGACACAGACAAGATGATGGCAGCGCTGAAGGACGTGCAGGCCCGGCACCAGAGGAATACATCACGCTGTGGTGGGCGTTCTGGTTGACGAGGAAGGACCCATTCTTGTTCCGCGTGTTATGAGAGCTAGGCGACGTCCTCTGCGGCCGGCGCGAGACGCTCTCGGTGCTCGGGAAAAGGTTCGAGAGCCACGAGTACTGAGGCGGCTCGCTTCGGGCGACCTCCAACGGCGTCTGCGGACTAGCGGATGAGGGCAGGCAACAGATCGTGGGGGACGGAGACGTTACCGTGGCGCTGGCGGAGATGTCGCCTGACGATTATGAAGATGCGCAGACAATCGGCGTCGTGGAAACACTGAAGGCTTCCTGTTCGGCCGTGAGGCTTATCGAGACTAGGTACGAGGAGCTTTTGAGGTTATAGCATGCGGCATGTTTCTCTTGCTCTTCACGGGACGATACGTGCCTGGTGACTGATACTTTATCGTAGGAAGAATCTAATTGTGTGGATGATGATTGCGGCCATCCTTTTACTGACCGATGATGGAAACTTGCGGAATGTCGGCCCAAAACCGACAAACTCACGCCAGCCTACGCTTCAGCGTCGTCCATTTCGCGGTCCAAGATGACAACCCCAACGGCCCGATCCAGCAGCTCGATCTTTGCCTCCACGCTGAACGGGAGCCCAGGTCAGGCTTCCCAACGATCCACCTACTCGGTGACGATGCCTCCATGCAGCTTTCCATGCCCGGCACCTCCGTGCCCATCGGCAACGGCACGACCGAGAGATACATGGCTGTCGACGATGAAGAAGAGTGCTGCTCGTATGAGGGACAGATAGCCGCTGTTATGACACCAAAGGAGTACTCGACCCGGCCAAACTTTATTGTCGACATGGGCTTGATTCGCCTGTACCTCCACACGGCGACCTCCACCATCCTAGGAAGGATCCTCGCAAGTGCGCTCGGCAATATGCAAAAGCTTCGTTTTCCCGGCCGTCTTCCTATGCGGTGTGCTGGTGACATGGCTCGATCTGTATCTTTTCTCCCCCGCAGGAGCCTGCTGCGAGGCCCTCGCCGACGCAGCAAACAGTACAATCAACATCAATCTGAGTTATGCCTCCGTCCTTGCGCCGTCCTGCTTAGTTACGAGACCCTGTTCCGAACCCCATCGAATACGGTTGCCTTCTCCATGCCATTGCTCGGCAGCGAGTCAACGTCAGACGTCCCTTCGATCGTCCGCCCCGAAGCCGTACTCAGCTCGGCTGGGGCTTTCGTTCCGGAGCACTACTTCCTTGATGACGTGCGGCTCGTGCTGAGATCACTCCCTTGGAACACCGCTACCCTTGTCGAAATGGGCGGCGCTGCGTGGGGGTCGCATGAGATGAAGAGGCTTTTTGACCGCGCAAAGGAGCAACTGTTTGAGTGCCTGCTGCTCCCCAGCGTCTAGTGTGTTGGCTCCATAGGAAACGTGGGCTGTCATGCGACGTGACCTTGGTGACGTCGCCGTCCTTGACTAGTCGATCGAACTATATCGCTTGGCCTTGACCTTAGGGCGCGGATGGATGAGGTCGCTGAACTCAAAGCGGCGCACAAGTCGCAGAGTTTCAGAGAGCTCCTGGAAGTAGGTCTTGTCGCAGTTGTGGCGTGAGAGGCGATGGCGGGCCAGGGGATTATGGGGTCTTGTCTTGGAGGGTGTTGATGGTCACGCTACCACGGACAATCTGCATGTGCGAATCTGGTCAGCGAGAGACATAATGAGAAGAGGAGGAAGAGAGAGGGAGAGTGTTTGTTCACGTTGACGTTGTTGGAAATAGTGGGCAGCATGGTGAATGAGAGATTCGCCGTTCCAGGTGCTGTTGCTGTTGCCGTCAGGCACACTTACTACACTGTGTTATTGGGCAATCAGACCATCGAAGGACGCTACCGACCATGTTGGAGAGAGAAGAATCCTTGCAGACATTGTGGTGTGTGTGTGCGTGGGCTTTCGTGTTTACAAAGTCTGCGTTCTGTTAATCAGCTGTTGTTGCCTGCTGTTGCTTCGGTGAGTTAAGAAGTCGCCTGCCTGCCTTGAGTCAGCGGTTTCCCGCGCCATCTTTGCTTCGTGTGTGAGACAACGACGCAGCTGGTTTCCTCTGCTGTACTCCTCTTGTCTTACAGTCTGTTTTTGTTTTGTTGGCCGTGAACTGTGGATTGGGAATCTTGCTGCTTCGTATGAGGCTTTAATGTTGCGGCCACGAAGAGTCTATTCCGGCTGGAGGACGGTGAGTGTGCTTGTATGCCTCATGGGTATCGCAAATGGGCCGTTTGAGCGATTATAGGAGACGGAAGGCGCTTGCGGCCCAAAAGACGAGGTGCAGACCGGCACAGTAGACAGGGCGGGCAGCTGGGAAAAAGACAGCCAATCCGAGAAATCTGCTCTGCCAGGCCAGATATTTGGAAAACTCCAACCCGGAATGAGGTGTGTTGTGCAGAGACGTCTGAGGTCAACGTCTGTCTGTTAACGTCTTCAAGCGGCGCGAGAACCGAAAAAAGTACCCGATACGTACTCTGCCCTACAGTTGATCGTTGTGGGGGTGGAGAGGGTCTGCCGATTTTTCCACTAAAAATCGGCAGACCCACGCTGTGGATTGGGGTCGGGTAGACCCGTTAGTGAACCATTGGTTGGGTCTGCCATTTCCTCTACCAGAAATCGACAGACCCTCGCTGTGTGGCCGTCCCGTCCGGCCCTGTGCCCGCTAACATCCTGCCTCCGAACCCAACATCCCGCCTTCCTTGCTCCAAAGCACGCCTGTTTTCTTCCTTCTCTGCCTCCCCTTCCTTCCTCAATCGTCAACACCCTCCAACATGACAACAACCCCATCGTCACAACACAATTTTGCTCCCGCACCAAAATGCTACCACAAGCAACATCCCCATTCCATTCGCTCATGTCACACTAATCACGCCCTGCATGGAGCGACCACAAGGCATTCACGACCATTCTCTTCCACCAATTGACCCGAACAACGCAACCAAGATCAACGACGCCGTCAGTCAGTTTGAGACGGAATGCGCACAGGGTCGCTTTAACCTTCTCGACAGCTTCACGCAGCTGGAACACGGCCTTGCGCCGTTCATCGACCCGGTCGACCTCCGTCAGCTCCTCTTGACATCCACTCGGGACGTCATTGTCGCCCATCTTGGCCCTGTCTACGCCAGCCTGTCGCACACAAAGCTTCCCAAGCTCAAAGCCGCCTGCGAAAACTGGCAGATCGCCACAAACTATGCCTTGTTCATGCTTGGCGTCAAGGACAACTCCACCGGCCGTCCCTTCTTCGAGTCGCTGAAGCAACTCAGCCTTCTCTATCCTCACTGGGAGACGGCATATTCCCTCATCTGCGATGCCGCTAGGCGACGACGCGCTAACTACAAGTTCGCTTCTTGCACTAAATACGTGGCCACGCTGCCGGGCGTGCACACCGTCGATATCGATACTGCTATGGGCGGGAAGAAGCCAAAGGCGAAGAACAAGGGGAAGCAGCCTTCGCGTGCGGATCGTATGTCACACAGTCCAATCCCACACTCGCCGTCACCAACCAAGGACTGCGTCTCGCCAAAGCCGTCGCCGGCCACCGTTGACGCACCGTCTCCAGAGGCGTTATCCGACAACATCGTAGACACCTCCTCTCCAGAAGCGACACGTCGCGCCCTCTCCGGGGCTTTCTTTGGACAACTAGACAACGACCAAATCTTCCATCCCATAGACGACAGTGCGCTGGGACTGAAGTCTCAGGGCGTCCCAGGTCGTCAAGGGTCGCCACGCTTCATCCCACCCGACCCTGACATGTCATACGACCACGGCGACCAGGAGGGCTACACTATGAACTCGCCCAGCCCCTCGCCACTTTCCGACGAATCCGTCGGCAAGGAAGACGAGGCGTCTAACAATGACGACTCCAACAGTGAGGAAGACGAGGCGCCGTTTTCGGACGACCTCACCACTCATGAGGAAATCTTCGCGGAGCACAAGCAGGAAACCGATGTGGATGACACCACGGTACCCCCACAGCAGGATCAGACGCCTTTGCTCCACTCTCTTGTCGATGCGAATACAAAGTCGTCAAATGTCCCGCTCACGGGTGTTGAGTGTATGGTTCCCAATGAGAACAATGAGCAGCGCAACAACACAGCTGCCCAGACGATTCAAGAATGGCAGCAGGAGGAGTTGAACAACCACAGCCACGACCAAAGCTTCGAGTATACCAGGTTGAGCAAACCGAATCTCCCTATCGAACGGCTGAAGCTAGAGAGCAACATCACTATGAGGAGCTCGAAGCGCAAGACGCCGTCGCGGGACGAACCAGTCAGTATGCTGTTGCCTGCCACATGTTAGTCATACATACACACAATCCCTAGACGGTTCAGTTGCTAATTACACGTCTTCTCGTAGGTGTGAACCATCACTCGTCCTCCAATATCACGCGCAAAAAAGTACGTGTTGACGGCGGCCGACGTGCCCAGTCTGCCGAGATCGCTCGGGCCGGGACGTGGGTTAGGGGAGCCTGGCTCAATGGTGCGTTGGATGATGTTGTCCGATGCATGGACAAAGTTTCACACCTGGATTCCGCCGAGCTTGCATCTATGGGGAATGAGAACTATCAGCCCAAAGGCCGACTCCTCAGAGCCTTCTGGGACAGCAACGAATGCCTGTTGCCCTGTCTGGTCTCGGGTGATCATTGGGTCATGACGGTCTTGGCGATTCGAAATCAGTCCATCACCAACGTCTACCTTTTCGATCCCATGCCCTCGCCAGAGCACATGGCAGCCGCTACAAACGCCGTGGGACACTTGAAGAGACGCTACTTCCCCCAACAGCGGCGGCAGCACGACCAAGGCGTGCACACGCACAACGACGTCGTCATCACACAAACCGCCGGTCCCCGCCAGGAAAATGATGACGACTGCGGCGTCTTTGTCTTTGTGTGGGCGCTCTTCTTCATGCTAAAGAAACCACCGCCCGAGACTCTTGACGCGGGCTTCTGGCGGCGCGTTCTGGCTTTTATTGTGGACCCCGCCGTCGGTTTAGACCTAGCTATTGTGTTCCCTTCAGACAAGAGCCTAGTCGTCGTTAAAGACGGCGATGACGGCCGACTGCAGGCAATAAACCTAAAAGGTGCTTTTACCGTCGCTAGCATTGAGGAAACCTTTCGGGCAATGGAGGATTAGAAGCACCACATGACACATCGCTTCCTCGAGAAGAAGCGCGAGCTCCTACGAAACACGATCCGTACAGTGGCTGAGGCCGCTACAATATTTTCGACTCTCAGCGACGCTGGAAGACAGAGAGCACGAGAACTAGAGACGCGAATGGATAGCGCTAGACGGGATCGAGAGCTGGCGGCTTTGGTCGGCATTGATTTAGAAGAAGGCAGCAGCGGCAGGTTCATGAGCCAGAGCGACCTCGTGGTAATGGAAGTGGACCACGAAAGGATCAGTAGGGCCGCCGAGAAAATGGGTCGGCTGAGTGAGACATTGCAGGAGCTGGAGGGGATGGGCCAGGCGCAGATGGAGGAACTATTCGAAAAGGCAGCGAGGAGATAATACCAGGAGATAGCAGCAGGAAAACTGGCGTGGTGAGCGGGCCAATAAAGAGAAACACAAGGTGGCAACAATCTTGATGGGCCAGATCAGAGTCAGGACGTATTATTAACCTTTTGTGGCAAATGGCTACTAACAGGACGAGATAGGTCAACAAGGGGGGACGGTGTCAATTAGCCTGGCCTGGCCTACATGCGTGACTTCAGAGTGCTCCTGAAATAGTGTAAGTTGCAGATGACCATTGGGCCTCGTGCCGCCATCTCCAGTATGCGGCTGTTCCTTGTCAGCGACCAGAGGGTATACTGCAGTAACCAAGAGGGAGGGTAGAGAACGCAGACAAGCCTAGCTGGTGTATCAGTCTGTCTACCGGGTTGCACTTGGACGTAGTCCATGGTGAGGATGGACACATGGAATATCCTATGCCGTGCATTGCCTCGTGGCTTCGTCATGGATTTATCATCCACCTCTGACGCCGTCTGTCATCTGGATGGTACCTGATAGGGAGCTGGCGGCCCCAGTCGGTATCGGCCTAAAGGAAGGCGGCGTCCATCCTCCTGTTTAATTGTATACGTGGACGCGCTGTCCAAGAAGATCAGCAGTGAAAGCGCAGCACCCAAAGAGACATCAGGTGGAATAGTGTAGATGGAGGCTTGTAGGCGGTGGCAGAATCGTGGGCCAAGCAAGGTAATATGAGGGAAACATAAAAAAAACAAACCCCCCTGCCCCAAAAAAAAACCTGCACCGTTGCTCCCGGGCCCGTGGGTGGAGCCCGGCCGGACAAAGCGTGCTCGCTCTGTGGCGGGCGGGTGATATGGCGGCGGGTCACGTGTGGGGATGTTTCCCCCTTCAAACCACTGTATGGAGTCACAGGAGCCCAGCCGGCAGTCGTCTGCTGCTTTTTTTTTCTTTCTCTTCCTCAACACGACATATCATCATAGGTATTCAGCTCTGCTTTAGTCGGGTTCCCAGGCGGGAGAGGTTTCATGGTGCAGATCGAGTCACGTGTCGTCTGCTTCGTGCAGGACTTGCCCCTTCCTTCACAGAAATATGAGGAGCACGGCTGATATGGAATCTTCTTTCAGAGTACGCATCGGCAATACCTGGTCCCCTCGGCATCGTGCTTCCGCTCCCTTTGCAGCCCCCGGACCTACAGCCGTCGCTGCCCGCCCCCTCCAACGCCCGGTGCGAAAAAGCCTGGCAAGGAGCTTTTATAAAAGCCCGCTTCTGCAACCGGAACAAGATCGGTGGCTTTTGCGACTGGGCATCCAATATAGTGTACAAGATACAGCAAACCACTCTTGGACTAGCTGTCCTCTTACAAAACGGGTATCCATCTAGCCATGTGTGAGCTCTGCGCGTGGGCGTGGGCCCGGCGTGCTGCCGATTTCGACAACCTAGGGCTCAAGCGACTCCTACTCTGCGATCTATGCTCCGAGAGGGATTCTGTGATACAGATGCCCTTAGATTGTTGAGGTAGTTTTGAGCCTTGCTACCTTGAAGAAGACTAAGACGAATATGTATGAGCCCTTGTCTGTATCTCTGGGTAGGGATATCGCTCGGCAGGATACGACGAGTCATGCTTGGGCTTTCGTCTTTGGCAGGTAGTGCAAGATAAAAAGATGAATTGTCTTGCGGGCCGAATGCAGCTACTGGCTGACTGGGAATGGCTGACGGCGGCAGAGATTGCGTGGTGAAGAACTCCAAGGACAAAGCTTTTTTGCCAACTTGCACGGGCCGAAGAAGAGCTTTGAACTTGGAAATCTGACTGACAAGTGCACCGTTAGGGGTGTAATCCATCGCTTCAAGACATGGAGGCGAGGTCTATCGTTGTGACTTACCGTGGTAAGGTATGTAGACAGTTTAAGGTCTCTGCTCAACGCAAACAGTACTGAGTAGGTATCGTTGTTGCTGAATTATACGTTCTTGGTTAGTCGTCAGCTATGCCAATCCTCCCGGGGTCGTGCCTGGCATGACACTTGGGTTGGTGACAAAGAGACAGATGCTCTGCGCGTGGGTCGAGGTCATTTTCAATAGACGTAACTGGTACTGTCAAGACTGGGTTCTAGAGACTCGATGGATTGCGCGCTCGACGGTGCGAGCAAAGAACGACATGAAACAGATGGTGGCGGTGTGGCCTCGGTGCCCGGTCGAGATGTTAGCACACTTGGAAGGCTCCGGTGCAGTATCAGACCTCCTCTTTTATGCCGGGTGGGGTGTTTTTGTAAGACGGTGTTGATGTCGGCCAAGCTGACGCCTTGCTTGGGAAACTTGGTGGTGACGCTGCAAGTAGCGGGGGCCTGACTTTGACGGCGCTCAACAAGCAGCAGCTGCTTTACACAGCTGGGCGATACAGCAGGTCCAGTCGCCATCTTCTTAAGCTAGGGGTAGGTAGTGAAGTAAATCAAAACATTTTGCGTCTTGATGGGCCTGGTCGAATCCGATGCTGACGACGACTCGCTTTGCCGGGACACCCTAGGCAATGCAGGCCTTGTAAAGCTTCGAAGCGCGGGTAGTCAACACCAACAGTTGTTTTGGGGGGAAAAGGCTTCGGGAAAAACGCACCGACGACGTCGTCTAGAGAAACAAGCGCGAACATGAATGACGATAATTTGGTATATGGTGGCGACGGAGGTCTTGAGCCAACGCGGCGGGACTTTGGTTTACCGCTGCCAGCACCCACTGTGATTTTTTGTCGATTGCTTTATCCACGAACCGAAGCTTAACATGGATTCTACCAATTGTTGATGTAGAGAACTGGAATCAGAGGTTCAAGGAAGAGGGCGAAGAATAATGCCGAGGGGCGAGAGGTGCAAGGTTGGTGGGCTGCCCAAGGTGGGTGTTTGCGGGTGCTGTGCCTTGCAGCCATGAGGCTCTTCTAATTGGCCACAAACCACGTGTCTCTGCTGGAGCCGTCTGACCCACCCAGGTTCTTGGCCGTCCAGTGGGGACCCATTTAGGTCGTGGCGACCTAGAACCTTGGCTAATCTTGCCCAAATCTTACCCGATCTTACTTACCCCTCAATCTTGCCCGCCCTCTAACCCTGTCCTGCCTGCTCTGCACATCTGGACCAGAGCGCGGGAAACGGGAGTGTTGGTCGGAAAGCGACGGGCATCAACGGGGTGTCGCTAGTACACGAATGCTTCTGAGCGTTGGGCGTTGTGGCGTCTGGTGGTGTTGATGTTGATGTTGATGTATCCGAGAAATCGTGGGAAACAAACCGAGGCGGGTAGGTTACGAGGAGGCAAGAATCCCCCCCAGAGACCGGCTTCGGACCCTTCCAAAAGGACTGGGGGGGGTACAGTTGACAGGGGAGTATCCCCATTGCAATAGTGACGCTCATGTCCGGCCGCCCGCCGCGCTCCAATATCAGGGCTGCTGCCACTTTTTGATCGCTGGTTTCCGCTCTTGTACACCATTCGTGGCGCCGCAGCGCTGCGTCCACCGTGGCTCCCGGCATGCTATGATGTGCCTTTTGTCAGCCCACAAAAAGTCAAACGCCCTGGTTCAACAAATCGCCTTGTACATTGCCTGGGATCGTCTCTGCCAGCATGCTACAGCGACTTCAGGACGACACTGGTGTCGGCTCCGACGGCGCTTCGAACTAGTCCAACTGAAGTCTGGTTGTGCCTGATCCGTCGAGGGAGAGAGGTAAGGCTGCGCCGCCAATACATCTATTGCAAATGTTGGCGTCAAGGCGGTACGGTCAAGACTGTGTGTTGGGAGATAAAAGGAGAGGTGGAGGCTATGACGTATTGTATGGCTGGCGGCTTGTGGCTGGTACTGGGGGGGTTTGACCCTCGATGACTGTCCGAGTTGGTTCGGTTCGGCAGGGCGGCGCATGGCTCGATCCGTGCCGCGCTCCCCACCGGCGGTCGAATTCCGATATGCCCCCTCACCACCCCGGTCCCATACAAACCCTCTCATCCGGTTCCTTACTGGCAAAAAGAAATAGAAACTGGAAAAATAACGCCTATGTGTTGGATTTGTGTAACCCACCATGACTCGAGTTTGACCAGCGACGGCGAGGGCTGCTGTTAACAATGCCGTCGCGCACTTTGGTCGGTTGCAAGGCTGGTTCATGACATCATGCGGCAGAGTCACGGCGAGTACTCCAGGAGAAACGAGTTACGTCGGTCGTGGAGCTTCAGAGCTGGTCCGCAGTCGGGTCGAGTGTGACCCCTAACATGACATGGTTAATTATGCCGATTTGTCTTGATTCGCGATAGCAGGGGTGGCACAATGAACTCGAGTCTCATTCACGCTTCGTTTCCGCGGGGCTCCAAGCGCATGACAAGTGTTTAATGTGAGCTATCGGAAACTTGTATCAATGTCTTCTGCAACTCTCCATCGCCCGGCACTTCCTGTTCCCACCATTTCCTAGCTGCATCTGTTGCACTCTAAACTAGGTACCTCTGCTAATGCTACTAACTAGCTCAATAATTCTCCCAAAGTTTTGCCTATACCATAGACAGAGCCCAATCGCATGCCAGCAAGCTTCAAAGACTGGACAGACACCCCCGGCACATAAGCTGGTGGTGTCGTGATGATGTAATGTCTGATGATACGGAAGGGTGGCTGGAAGGCCAAGTCGGCTCTATCTCCAGGCTAGCTGGTTGGACCGAAGCTGGAAGGATTGTTGGGTACCAAAACTTGTGACGCCTCTTTGAGACTCTGTACCTCTAATCCGATGTTGGAGTCCAGTAGAAAATGACTAGAAAAAGCGAAGGCGTCTCTTGTTAAACAACGTTGATGTTTCAGAGGGTCGGATTGACAGGCCCGATGGACGCACGTCGTGGTGGCTTAATCCTCGTCTTCGGCCTGCAGGAAGGCTGCCAGCTTTCGCTTCCGACTCTCTGACTTCACGCGACGCGACAAGAGTTGTGCTTCATTTTCCAGCTGCGCCAAGAGTGACTCGGCAGAATTGACGCGGACCTTGACGTCCCGCAGTCTGTCTGTTGCATCCTGTGCTTTCTTTTCGGCCTCTGACTTCTTCCACTTCGCAGCGTCGCAGTTGGTTGCAACCAAGCTAGCGATCTGCGTGCTCAGTGTTTGAACGGACTTGACTGGATCGGCAGTCGCTGCATCATGGACGGTGACCATGATCTGCTCGGAGAATGACTCTACTTGCTCGAGGTCGTTGGCAAGTTCTTGGAACAAAGCCTGGGCGTCATCTCCCACTCGTTGCTTGTCCTTGAGCAGAGTTCTCAGGCTTTCCATCTCAATTGAATGATGCTCCAAACGGCTGATGCACTGCCGCTTGGCTTCTCGAAGCTCGTCCATACTTTTGTCGTTCAGGGGAGGATAGCGCTTGAGAGCATTGATCGAATCCGTCTCCAATGATAGGAATTTGGCCTCTTCAGTGTCGTCCAAGCCTGTAATGCGTGGGGCGTATGAGCTAGTGCCGCTCTGGAGCTGGATCTCGGCAGCTGGAATGACAACAATGGCGTCCGCGTTGGCCATGTTCGAAGCACATGGCAAGGAGACAGACACCTTGCCAGAACTTCCTTCTTCTGAACCAACGAGGTCCGACAGGTCGTCGTCATCGTCGCCGATTTCTTTGGCGTTGCGAGATGGCGGGCCAGAACGTGGAGAGATGCCCGTGAGGTCCGTGTTAACGCTCGGGAAGAGACGCGGAGTAGCCTCAGGGAGTGAGTCAAGGAGCCTGGCTCGGAAGCTAGCGACATCGAGTACCCCGATTGGTTCGTCGACCAGAAACTTGTATCCTGCTTCAAGGGCGAAGAGCGCGTAGCTCACTCCATCCCTTTGCACTGGTCCGGGCTGCGCATGAAGTGTTTTGTTAGTAAGCCAGAGCTTATGTCAGCGGGAATGTGATAGAAGAGGCTACTCACAAGTGGCAATGGAACGAATGGATTGCCAGTAAGATTTTGGATCCAAGGTCCAATCCGGTCCCAGACGGCGCTCTGCGTCTTCCGCGATGGCAATGGATCGTAATGCCGGAAGGCCCTTTCTGCCAGGTCAAAGATGCCCAAAGTCCAGTGCCCCGGTCCCGCTTTGTGATGCAAGATAGTCATGAGGAAGCGTCGCGTGGTTTTTGGCAACCTGGATGGGAGACGGTTGTCGAGCTCCAACCAAAGCGGGTGGGTGACAAGTACGCGACTCGAGTTGAGAGAATTAGCGGCTTTGGCTTCCTTCTGAATCAGAGACAACAGCAGGGCCACCGTGCCATCCGTCAGCATCGCCGCTGGGTCGCTGAGTTGCTTCTCGGCCTTCTGAAAGGCCTCAATGTCGAGCTTGAACTTGTTCGCTTCGGCCAGGCTGTGTGGTGCATCGCTGTTCTGACCGTCGAGAGGGATGGCACTCTCCATGACGTTGCAGATTTGGCTCTGTTTTTCGACGTCAGATTGCACCGAGTTCGTGTCGCCAGAGCTGGAGCCCAAGGAGTCATCGTCAATGTCATCTTGTTCTTCTTCGGCGGGCGAGTTGGCGAATCCGCCCATGCCCAAGTCCTCATCAACACCATCAACGCCATTAACGCCATCATCTTGTTCCTCTTTGCCAGACAACTCGACCAATCCATCGATACCTACGTCTTCGTCGACGCTCTCTTGATCCTCTTCATCAGACGACTCGGCAAGTCCACCAATGCCCGAGTCTTCGAAAGATTCAGCCGCAGAACCATCCACTCCGATGTCGAAGATATCTGGAGATGGAGTTTTTTTGACCGTGGAGGCCGACACTCGCCTTCATCATCCCGAAAGCGCGCTTCGCGGTTGAACGATCCCATGCTTTGCCTTGCGTATCATTCGACATGGCCTCGAAGAGCATGCCGCCTGGAAGCCATAGCGAAGGCAGGTCGATGGAATGCTGCAGGGCGATCTCGGTAATCGACTTCAAGTAGCTCAAGTCGAACGCACCTTTGCCTTGGCATTTCTTGATGTACTGCTGCGGTACCATCCAGCCCTCGCCATTCCATTGACGCGTCAGGTAGTCCTAGTTCCTCTTGACGTGCTTGTTGGTGATGCTCGGCCAGTCGGTTCTTGCCGCCTTGCTGACGGTGAGCCTAGCTTCCTTGAGCAATGGCATTTGCTCCCTGATCTTGGAAGCAAGCTGGCGTTTGCCTTCCGGCGTAGCCTGATTCGTCGCTTCGGAGACGTGGGCTTTGAGGGCGGGACCGCCAGTGGTGAAACGATCCGCGATCGATGTGACAATGACCGTATACTGCGGCAATTAAATAACGTTAGCACAGGCCTAGGGATTCGGAAGACGTGATGTATGGTCGGCCTACTAGGGGACTGCCCGTGTTGGACATGGCAAAAGATTTGACGTGTAGGTTGGTCGCCGCGATATGCCAGGCCGACTTTGAGGGATACGGAGGTTGCCGTACGGTATGGAACTGATCTTGATTGATAGACAAGCGCAGTAATGTCGAGTGTGAAAAAGACTCGATAAGACGACGGCAGAAGTCGAGCGCGTATGTGAGGGTTATCAAAGAGAATGAGGGAAATTTGGTGTATCGGTGAGGCAATATGACCAAAAAGAAGTAGGAGAGGGACGTAGATTCGCCGAGGAATAAGAGAGGCAGAGGGGAGGTGGGAAGAGCGGGGCGGTTCGTACCTACCTCAGACGGCTTGCGGATACCAGTCCCGGCACGGCACGCCTGTCGATTGTGCTGTGCCGGCTGTGCCAGCACAGCGAGACTGGGATTATTTGTGGTGCTGGCACAGGAAACTTTGCAGCGATGTGGTGCCAGTAAGTGGCTTACGCACCTTGTTAATTTGTCAGTCGCCCGTCAGAGTCTTGCAGGTGCCAAACTTGGACTGCGTGTGCTCTGTAATTGGCGCCCGGCGCCCAGGGTCGCTTGCAGGATGGCTTTTCTCTAAGCCGGTCGGAATGTTATGCATGATGGTCTCTGTACGCTACCAAGCTCGATGTCTCCGTGCACGTCTGGAAGGTTTAACGAAGCATGGATCGATCGCCTTTGCTAATCGGTCAAAGCCCAAATTATGGCGAGATTCGCGCACGTTATTCAATGATGGGGAGACGTGATGAACTGGCTGGAATGGCGGGAACCATGGTGTTGTAGCATGCACCTTAAACGGTTGCTGGCAATGGGATGACGTGATGGTATCCATCGAGCAGGAGCTGGATGGGATGGATGCATGATGATCAATCACCTTGAGAAGCAAGCAGAGGATTTTCGGAACACCCCAGATACTATGGTACTAATCAGCCGGGCGTTGACGAACGCCACCCGTCGGCTGCGGCAGCCGGCAGCCGGCATCGACACAACTGCTCCGCGTGCGATGGGTCCGGCTTCTAACCCTCTCACCCTCTTCTCGCTCGGCCCAGGAAGCACTAGACAACGCTCTCGCATCCCAGACAACAAAAAGACGCCTTTGGAAAAATGGTCGTTGCTCGGGGCAATTATCTCAAGCCTCTGCGCGTGCCTCTGGTGAATCTTCAGCGTCGTACCGCGCTATGTCTGGTGCGTGAACCGACATTGCACGCGCAGGCGGTGCTAGTACTTGTGTTAGCCTTTGTGTTTGTTGTCGCCGGTTTCTGTGCGTGTTGAGATCTTGGGCGGGCAGATTTTGTGTCACGTCCCTCTGATGACACGCTTACATAATGTGTGCGACACGATTTGGGTGCACACTCCTGCAGGACAATTACGTAATCAATATATTACCGGTAGCCTCCGAAAGTCGATTTCACGGGAGCTCGGGACACCGACACTATGTGGGTACGCCAGCTGAGGTACCTCCCTTCATTGTGTGCGACCGCCCCGAGGTACTATATAGTACCGTTTATCAAAGTACTCCGCAGTTCTCTTATTTCCCCAGGCAGGACCTTTCACTGTCAATTGATCCACCATGTTCATCGACTCGCCCGACATAGCAAACAGCAAACAATCAAGAGCAGTCCTGCAAACAGCGACGGCAATGAACACAACCCCCAACGGCCGACGTCCCTGACGGCCTTTGGCTTTGTTTCTGCTGCCTCTACCTCCCACGGCCGCTCTGCGTGCCACAACTCTGTCGCCCATCGGGTTGTCTGGATCGTCTATACTATTTGGCCTGGTGTCGTCAATCTTCCAGTAAGGTTCCCCACTCTCTTTCTTATGAATCGACCTGGCCTCTACCTAGTCGGGAACTGCTGCCGATGCCGCGACAGACTCTCATGGAATGGCAATAGCAATGGCCAGTCCCATGGCCTCCCCCTCGACCGAAGAACAGCATCCTTGCGATGACTTCACCATGATCCGCTTCTCTATCAAGCCCCCTCCTCACTTCCGCAACGCTTAATCCTAATTCGTCTTCTATGACGGCCTGCCTCACCAAGTCAACGACATGAATGCGCCCAACGGCGGCGGCATCGTCCATCACCAACAGACTCACCATCACGATGACAACGACGGCAATGGCGACTCGCACGCCGCCGGTCTTTAGCCGTTTGAGCTCTGCTTTCACCAACGCTTCGTTGCCGACCACGCACGACCCGTCTCCCTCTACTTCGACGCCATTGGGCCCGACTTCATACGCCGATACCTGCTGCCCCTCGCCCTTCCCACACCCTCTCCACCTTCGTACATCCACGAGATCCCCGACGTGCTAGACCTCACGTTGTCTCCGACGGTGAATTCAACATCAGCCCAGGACCCCAATCCCTTCTCAATCTCGGGTCCACTTTCGCCTTTCCTACGTTCGACCCTCGTCTCCTTGCATTGACAAGCCGCCCTTCTTGCCGACCTGGCAGTGTGGCCCTTGTGGTCGTCCTGATCCACGTCCTTCGCACACCCCTGACGTCTCGTGCCGCTCTTCAAACACTCCTGTTCCTCGACTACAACCTTAACCACTCTATCCTTGCGGCGCCGCTACAACTCTCTTCGTACGTCCTATCTTAATGCTTCCTTGTCCGAGTCGCTTCTGTACCATGTAGCAACTTTCGCGCAAGATAGACACCAGCTCCTCGCGGCCCTCAAGAACGACGTCGACTTCACCTGCACCGAGGCGTACGTGCTGCTGCTGCTGCTGCTGCTGTATTTCCAAGCTTGTCAGAACGACGCGCATTCACGATCAGGTACTGATCACGACCTCCAGCTCGTCTGTGCCGCGCTTCATATGGCGTGACATGAGATTCTGGCTCTTCTCCCCGGCCTTGGTTGGCCTGCTGCAAAGACTTCACTTTGCTGTTTCTGCCACTCGAACACTCACCGGCAACGAAACAGTAATGTGAGGCGGCGGCGGCGGCGGCGGCGATGTCGTCCTGATTGCTGCCTTTCATCGCATTGTGTCTAACGACGGCGCCAACCCGGACGTAAGTCGATGGCTAAACTCCTGCCCCTTCTGCTGTATCGACATGCCCACCGTCTCGGTATTAGGCCCATTTCCTTGCGACCCGTTCTTCGGCAAAGCAGCTCTCTTGTCGCCACCGACTGCCAACCCCTCTGCAACAGCCACCCGTCTCCGCAGCTAGGCGCCACGGTAGTCCCAACACCGGTTGGCGAGCGTCCATAGCCCCGTCCTCGACGTCGACCGCGAACCGCTCTTCCGAGATAACCAGGACCATTCCTACGAAGCTAAAGACGTGCTTGATCATAAGCTGCCCAGAGAAGACTCGCTCATTGCTCTTAACCGGCACTCTTACGAATTCTTCCGGTTGTTGCATGATCTCGTCGATATCCTCGAGCAACATGGCCTACGTGGCAACACTGCCAATGCGCCGCCGGTCCATTGGCATACTGCCGACTCTCTGACCAACAGCACGATTTGAATCCTCTGTACTGACTTGACTCTTCTTGAGCCCTTCGCACGCGAGCTTAGTCCGGTCTCTGCGGACCATGCCAGTGCATGCTCTCTTGTACGGTAATTCCATCAACGTCTCGAAGCAGGCCACGAGTGAACCCTCTGTCATGGCCACGGCGCACAGGAATACGGCATCGCGGCCACAAGGCCACACGGACACAACGACGTAGAGCTCATCCACATCCGCTACGTTCAAGACCTATTCGCCGAGGTCGAAGCCTTTCACGGGGTGGCCGACGCGTTGGAGTCGACGGCGAGGCGTGTCTGGGCGCAAGTGAAAGCGACATCCACCCATCCCCAGCCCCTGCTCTCTGAGTTGGATACTGTCCGTGCAGACTGAGGTCTTGATGACAAGGTAGACGAGAAGGGCAAGATAATGATTCAACGGTTCAATGAAGGCCTCAGCATGCCGTTCTTAGGCGAGTTAGCAGGTCTTTTGGGTATTTGACCATGTTTCAGAGTATGCATAGCTGCTACCACAAGTCCGCGCTAACAACTCCATTACCTCCTTTACCATATCATCATCGTCGTCGTTGTCGTCGTCGTCGTTTTCCTCGTCAGTGTACATCAGCCAGCGTTCATCCAACTTCTCGGCCACACTCAAATTATCTTACCCACACTCGATGAACCTTGCTCGATTGGCCAAGACTCGTCCCTCCCTCTGCTCCAAGGTGGCCACATTGTCGAAAGCTAGCCAGCATATGCCCGCCAAAGGGCTCGTCAATATGGCGCAACCTCCATCCACTACCCGCGACGAATAACGCGCTGTGCACGGCAGGCGCCACGGCAGGTGCGGCCGTTGTGGTGGCTTCCTCATACTCACTCCCGAGTTATTCGAGATTCGCAATGCTTTGGCTCGGGATCCTCGAATCATGTTGCGGCCAAGATGGTACGTCTTCGCTCAATAATGGCATGTACCCGAGGTGCACCATACGAACCCACCGCAACGCGTCAGCGTGGCAATCCAACGCCAGCTCGGCGCGACAACCAAGAGGGATGTAATTCAGATGCAAACAGAGCTTGTCCCCGCGACGGGAGAGGTCGGCGAACCAGGCGTTTGTGAGCTCCAGGGCCGATAGTACGTCCCTAGTGTCTGTTACGAGGAAGGAGATGATGATGACGACGTCCCAGGATTGTGGGCTGAGTCCTGCTGACTCGACAAATTCATGTCGTTATGTTGCACAGTGGTACGGGGGGAGAGCATTCCTGGACTTTTGGGTACGGAGGTAGCAGGCCGAGGCACAGCCGGCGGTCAGGACGCCTGCACAGGAGACCACTCGTGAAGAAACTTGGAGGACTGTCGTCAACGCGGAGGCGGCAAAGGCGGAGGTCGACGCCTGCCCGTGCCCCGGGACCGGGTGGACGGCGGTGTCAAGGCGACGGGTTCCACCAAGTCGTCCGATCTAGTGTTGACCTCGTTGTTGGTGTCTGAGCCTGCGAGCGAGCGTGCGTCTGCTAACGGGGCGTTCTTCGATGGTGTCTGCGAAACGGAGGACTGTGCTTCCTGTCTTTGCTGAAGGCCGATCACCACTCCAGGCCGCTGCTCTTGGTCACGGCATCTCTGCAGCGGCCGATCAGGTTCTCGTTCTTGTTCAGGTGGCTCGATAATGGCGCGTCGTTGTGTTTGGTTAATAATGGTCCTAAATTTTAGCACGTGTTCGATGTCATCTCCTGGTCCGTCTAGGATGTGCAGTGTCAGGCTCTTGTCCCAGCTACCGATCTCCCTCTTTCTCAGGCCCATCATCCCGTCCCTCGTCCTGATCCTGTCCATGCTCCAGCTCGACCGGCCACAACCAACGCTCACGCATTTTGTCTGGATACCGGACGGCTCGCCTGTTGCGTTTCAAACCCCAGTGGTCACCATGTTGGTCTCCTTTGATGGCAGTGCAGAGAATGTGCTTGGGCGACGACTGCATCTTGATCTATATGACAACCTATCCCTTGCTTATTACATTTACGATGCCATCGATCGACCGGGCTAGTTGCGTGAGCGAGAGCCGTCTCATATCGCGTAGGTTGTGACAACCTTTGGTAAAAAGCCGCTCGTGGCGTCTATGTGACCTGATTGTGTTCGCCTATTTACCCAGCAAGGAGTTCGCCGAGGATGCGGCCGGAGCAGAGGTACAAAAGACAGTCCTGTCACAATGGGAAAGAAGAATTAGCCGCACGAATGACAAAGTGACATATCAAAAACCAGAGAAGAGAGGGAGATGGAGGGAAGAGGTCTCAGACCATGGTTCACTATGCGCCAGGCATACTGGATCAGCTTTCGGGGACGGCGCGGACTAAGAGGCATAACGGCTTATTCCCACCTGCTGTCTTTCCTGTTATAGGCTGATGGTATCGAAGTACGTTAATAGGATATGTTTGTTGTGTTTATGAGGTCTGTATATGTTAAAAGTAGGGGTATTTAATCCGATTTGTTGTAATCTATGGCTATTATGTGTTATATCTAGTGATGTGTTGTTGTATATAACAAGAACTATATTGAACCCTCTTTTCGAAGATGCTCAGCGGTTCTCTCTGTAAACAACCACCCTAAGACATCTGGAGTATTACCCCCTCACCATTTTACTCAGCGGCTTTAAACGATGCAGCTGTTCTTGGCCATACACTTGGTCTTTTATACTGTGTATTACTTTGACTTGGAAGCTGCATGGCTGTAGTAGTTAAAACCAGCTATAACCTAACGTTTAGCCCTGCTGTCCCTTATTATAGGAACACTAAGACCGGCAGGTGCAACACCCACAGTGGAGCCTGGGTGTACAACCAGTCCTGGGTGACGCTGACTAACACATACAAGTCTTCTCTTCCTCCAACATGCCCTCTCCCTTCTGCATCTCTGCTCTCTCTCTCTCTCTCTCTCTCTCTCTCTTTCACCACCCTCTATTCATTCTTCCGAATCAGAGCAAAGCAACGCCCTCATCAGCACCCACTTTCTCGGTAGACGCACCTCTCAATTCAACTCATACCTCCCAGCTTCTTCACCAGCAAGCCACGAGACGCTCCTCCTCCACCTCCTCCTCTTCTTCATCTCACCATCATTGCCCACCGCCCATTGCGTGGCTTGTTCTTTTCTTACTTCTTTCCCCCGACCCTACATCGCGGATACAACAGCCAGCCTTTTCCCACCGCTTGCCCGAGCACTCTCCCCTCTCTCGTCCAGCGCTCTCGCATTACACGCTTGTCCTCTACATCCGCTCATCATCGCATTTCCCCCGCCATCGGTACTTGCAAGCTCGCGGCCGTCGATACCCTCGCAGTCGTTGCTCCATCATCCACGAACCGCTGGCGTCATTCGCCGGCAACAACACACGTCGCATTCAAAGCCCGATACCATGCAATCCGCGCGCCCAAAAGTCGACTCGGCAGAGCAACTGCCCTATCACAGCCTCGACCCCGACTCCCAGCGCCGCTTTCTTGTGGCCTCTGCCACCAAAAGATCCTTCGGCATCTGCCGGATCCCGTCTTCTTGAATCCAGCTTGGAAGCCGCAGTCAACGCAGCCAGAGTCGTCACCGCAGTCGCCGCACATTCAGCTATGGCGGATACACAATCCAATTACACCGCTAAAACTGCCGGCGGCGGAGATTGAACAACAAGTGCTCTGCGCAGAAGGGGGGAGGGGGTTCAGTTACAATCATGGGATAGCAGCTTGGTCAGCTAACGTCAGGGATGGGGTTCCGGACGTATGTCTTGCTACGGAGCTTGTGGTTGTTGAACTGGGGCCTGCTACAGGAAGACAAGAAAACGTAGTTAGGCACCATCATTATGAATTGATTTCTTTGCTTTTCATAGTAGGACTGCATAGGCCTCAGGCGGTCTATTCCTAGAACATTTAATCTAAACAAACCTTGCTTGACAAGCACATTCATTACTATTACAGGTGGATCTATGCAACTTCTCTATGTCTAGATCCTAGGACCAGGACGAGGCCGTATCATCGCTATCGCTGCTGGTGCCGCTATGAACACTTATGCCAAACTTCTGCCACCCAAAGTTCACTCTTGAGTCTGTGCTAACCTTGTAGGTCCGCGTATTCTCAAAGCCTAGGCAATACAAGGCGGCCGGCGAAGGGAAGAGCGGTGGTATCGAAGGCAGAGGATGGGATTAGAAAGACCAGGGAAGAGTATTCTGTTAACATGGAAACAAGAACACCACTCTCCCCTATCATGCTTCTCCTATCTTTAGTAGCTTATTTGAATAACGCTGTGGTCTAGATAGATACGCAAGCTTCATACATCACTTACGACACAACAAGAAAGCGGTAACAAATAAATGTAATTGGGCTGATGCCACGTCATGCAGAATGCATCCGCTGTGTACATTGCGGAATTCCGGCATTTCGACAGACGACGGTGATTCGCAAGGTACCCAAAGATGCGCTGGGGTTGTCCCAAGTTTTCGGGACAGGCTTGAGTTAGCGCCGCGAGCGGGTCTTCCGGTGACTCCGTAACGAATGGCTGCCGGGAGTGGGTCCGGAGGGCCATGACGGGGAACAGCGGAGTCGCCTTGTTAAGATATTTGAGGATTGGCAGTGTTGCTGGTTCATGGTGAGCATGTATTAACATGGCCTCAGGGTCCAAGTATCTCTAGGGATATGGCTGTAGGAACGAAGTAGTCTCAGAACACTTTTACATTTTGAGTGTTTTGCAGGCAGACGACTGACTAGCCCTGACTAGGAACAAGGAGCTTGCTGGACGATGTGGTCTGGCAGAGGGCGATGCCGGAGTGCATTAGTTATCCCATTAAACAATCAAGGAGCAGGGGGCTGTGCTACAGCGAGTTTCTCGGATCCTTTCGATGAAAGAAGCACAACCAGCGCGTAGCCTTCTATCAGGCATAGCCATAACACGGACACAACGAGAAGCACTTTTTGTTTTTTGCAGCTTTTGCAGTCTCCCGAGTCAACGGCGAGGGAGATCTTCCGAGGTATGCAGGGTCCTGAGCGTCGATTGTTGCGCGTCGACTGCGAGCGTTGAGAGAATGCTGCTGCACTTGATTGGCCGCGAAGTCTACGCCGGTAGATGACTTCCAATCTTATCCAAAAAGGAATCGCACAGGTTGTATGGAGGCCGTAGATCCGAGGTGTCACGGGCCACCGCTTTGCACATCTGCTCCAGGACGGCTCCGGCAGTTGCGGCCCCATCCTGCCGATCCGGCGATCTGCATAGTGCCGGTGAAGTTATGGGATGGGCTAGCGAACAGGCAAGTTCGTCGCTAGACCGCCGATAAAAAGTAGGTAGTCCGGCACGTGTCTTTCAATCTTACTGATTTTTATAACTTCAACTAGAGCACGAGGGAAAAAGAAACGCCTTGGCCCGTGGGAAAAGAGATGGATGCCAAGTGTTCATTGCTATGGCTCAGGCGGCATTTGGGGCCTCCGGATGAAACACAACCCAAAACCCCGTTTCCTGGCTCTGCTACTGTTATAGACTAGCTGGCCGACGCAGTAAAGCAGCGTGGTGAGGTCCTTAGCAGAATGGCCATGCTTAAGTAGCTTCTTTGAAGCCGCTTTTCGATAGAATGGCTTTAGGTGCATCAATGCATTGTGCCTGTCCGAAGCATAGGGGATATTTTGTGTGTATATACCAATGCCTGCCACTGATTGCGGGCGGCTGCATAAGACCTCGGTGCGACTGCGATGGCATCAAAGTCGCCGTCATCGTGGTCACAGCCGCTGGGTTGATCATATGGGAGTCCATCGTGGTAATCGAGTTGGTTCCGTGTTGCATCGGATGGAAGAGGAACTTTGGGCCGTGAAGCAATAACTAACGATGACCAAACTTAGGACGTTTGCGATGCACCGCTGCTCATGCCCATTGATTCTTCCCCAGGGGTCAGGCACCGCCCAGTAAGCCCTTAAGTATCCAAGTCGATCCCGAAACCGAACCTGGTTTCGCCTCGTTGTGATGGGAAATGGGAGCACAAACGTAGTCCAGTAATTCCGACAATAATATCGCAGTCTTTAATACTATTGCCAACAGCATCCAATAACACAGAATCGGCTGCCAAGCGGCAATAGGTTGCAGCCCAACCCAGCCTTGGAAACATCCAAAGATTGTGGCTCGGAGGAGGCCACGGAAGCCGATTCGAGCTCCGAGATGCGCCGGACTATCTTCATCATTACTGTCACGTAGGAAGAGCGACAACTTGTTCAGCGACATCAGAAAAAGTACCCCTGACATAAATACTTCTCAAATTATGCTATGCAGCCTATGCCTGTTGCCTTCTCGTTGTCTACAGCCTGCACACCATGCCCACGAGAGATCGTTCCCATAGCAAATAACACCTCACTTTACAAAAATTTCTTATATCGGGCCAGCGAACACGGAAACAACCTCATTCTCATCATCCTGCTCTATTTATCCAGATATAAAAAGCTGTACGTCCATAATCATCACAACCACTATCTTTTTTGGGAGCAATCACAACAATTTGGGTAGGCACATCGCTCTTTTCCGCCCAATCCATATTTTCATCAAGGCCACGCCGCAATTCTCGTACCTACTTTACGGAAACCCAAAAATAAATTAACGGGTAGTTCGGCTCGGCGCGTACCATACACCGAAGTGGGGAAAGAGGTGTAGAGCAATGTTCAACGTTGCGTGGGTGAATTAACACCCTCTCCTGACGTCTACGACAGCTGGCGATTCTCCATCACGCGACATTGTCGGCATAAGTTCCGTCCTGGAAATGTCATCGTGATGACGGAGATGGTACTGCAGCTGCAGGTTCCTCTTGTCATGGATGTTGTAGTATCAACGCGTGGAGAAAGATGGCGAGAGCGAGAGTGGAAACTGTGGTAACAAGTCTAGCTGTAATGATGATTGGTATGCTGCGCTGCACCTTGCCGGTCGGTTCGCGGCAGACGACTGCGCCGATTGACCTTACCAGCTGTTGAATGACAACCTCGGTTCGCTTCTTTTGTAGCGAGGATTGTACGGAAAGGCGGCAGAGGTTGGTGATAAAGGATGTCGGCCCGGCAGAAAGCATGCAAGGTTCGTCATCTGCAAGAACGAAGCCAGAGGTTGGTGGGAATCCAACTACAGTAGAAGTACAGAAGGATGAGAAGCAAGCATTGGCAGGGATCGGGGGCGTTATTACGACTTTACATCTCCACGTGTGCAAGTTGGTTTTCGTGACAGGGTCCGCGGCAATGATTGCGCAGCACCAAAACCAACCCGGCAAAGCGTCCCAATGGTGTAATACTGCCAAGTAAAATCTGACGCACCGCAGAGGGAGCTGTGCCAACGATTTTCGCGTGCCATCTCCCAATTCAACCCAGACTAGGATCAGGGCCCGCATGTCTTTGCAAAGATAAGCGCGACCGGGTTTCGAATTGTCAGAATACTTCTTTTTCGTTTGCTGCGAGACGCCAATCATGTTTTGAGCATTCCAGCGTATTCAATTCCGTTAGCCACCGCGGCTCGTTGTTTGAGACCATCGACGTTTTGTCTTGTCAATGGATTTAGTCAGAAGCAATGGCCATGGCGACCTAAAAGATGAAGATGTCTTTTTCTCTGTGCCTGCTGAATAGACTGACAGCACCAAAGACTCCCTGAGAACTCCTGCGAGCCGTAGACAGCACGGTCAGTAGTCTCTTGGCTACTGACAATGCTGGTTGCCATCAGCTCACCTCACGGCTCATTCTGTAGTCCCTCCTGTAACTAGTCTAACAGTTAATCGATAATTCTCATATTACTCGTTATTTTCATCTTCATGAACCGGCTGCCACATATAAGCGCGCCGCAGCTGATCAGGTTGGCGGCATTTGCACTAAACAGTGTTTCTTGCTCGAGTTGATGAGTTATCGCTCAACTCAAATGAAAAACAAGGCGCGATGGCTTGCTAGACTAAATATTTACTAAACATAATCAGAATATAATTACTAGCTTATCCATCAATTAGAGAATTCGGAAGCGAGAACGGGCGCTAGAGGTGACTAGGAGCGGAAACACCCATGATGATCAACTATTTTGCGTCGTGGAAATATTTTAAAGCGTGGCAAGAATAAGGCCGCAGGAGCAAAAAGCTGGCGAATAGTCGATATTTCATCAGCCCTGCAAAAGCAGTGGGGCTTCGCTTCTATTTTGGTACTCTGGTGGGAATACACCGAGGCGGCATGACAGAGACGAACCAGATATCCCAGCCGTACATAAAAACGTGAAAAGCCTAGCTAACTAAGGCTGGCTTGCTCTGTCTACGTCCTCCATCTGTGACGGCCATGTCCTCCATACTCTCGTCCATTATGTTGAATATAAGTTATATTTCATAAGGGTAACCACGACATAAAACTTTAAGGGACTACTTTTGATATAAAAAAGTTAAAAAGAGCAGAAAGGTAGGAAAAACTGAATATTTAGGAGATTAAAAATCCTAGTATAGGCAGGTTATAAATAGTTGATTCATACGACCTAGGAAGCGTTAATTGATATAACTACATAGAACGAACCCCTTATATAAGACAGGGGAATGCACGATTTATATACATAACGAACGGCGCTTATAGGATGGAATAAAAAAACAATAGGAAGGTTGTATGATAACAAGGAAGTAAGTAAAAGATAAGGTAATAACTTAGTTTTATTACACTAAGAATAAAACCTGTCTAGATAAGCTTGATGCTCTCTAGAGAGTCCTTATCTAATTACATCTCTGTAATTAATAACTGTTTGAGTATATAGTAAATAGTGTTAAGTTTAGTAAGTAAAAAGCTTTATAATGATATCCGGGTTGTCTATATATATGCTCTATAAGCTTTACTAGAGAGTCTAAGGTTGTCTAGATAACCCCTAGATTTTATACCTAAATCTAGTTATTTATAACGGTCCAAAGTTAGTATATTTGCAAGTGGCTATAGCAACCACTATGAGTATTCCCATATAAGGATCAGAAAGGAAAACTACGCATTTCAGGATGTCTTAATCTAAGAATGTTATAGGTTAGATAGACTAAGGCATTCTAAAGTTTTATGTTATAGAATGTCTAACCCTACAATTTATCTACACTAACGTGTATAATTAACTTTTATTATAAGCTCATGCGTATAGATAGGTATAGGATTATAAACTATGTAATTACTGAAAATTAAGAAAGGGTACATAGAGACTGTGCTTATAGAAATAGCTGCCTAGTAAGCCACCACGTAACATGGCACCTGATGAGGCTGAGCCTATTAGCCACGATACTATAAGCTTCTCATGACAACTTTCTCATGTTAACCAGTTCTAACATGCACTCTCTAAAACTCTAAAAAGGCAGGTTCAGTAACACGTAAATATCGAGTTGAAAAGTAAGACGCCATCTTTTGTAAAGACCCTTAGGAGTTTTGTGGTTTTATTGTTTCCGTGAGCAACGATTTTTCGGACTCTTGACTAGTTTCTTAAAAAATTGGTTTCCGAAGTCCGTTAACACCTTATCCCGCTGGTTTTCTACCTAACCCGGTTAGAGGTCTGGCTCACAGCATTCGAGGATTCTGCGCTTGGAAAACTTACCTATTGTAACATGATCTTCTACCTGCAGATGCCGTTGTCGAAGTTGCAAGAATCAGAGCAACAGTCGGAGTTAAATGAGCATATTTCCTCTGCTCCTCCGCAATCCGCGGCCAGTCCAACAGAGGTAAGGCATGTGACAATGGCAACCAGGACTATTTTCAACTGCATTTCAGCGGTCGCAGAGTTCAAATAGGGTTAAATAACCTTGTGGAATTATCGCAACACTGGGTATAATCAATATTCAGAGGTAATTGGAGTCTATGATAGAAGCGCTGACGTGAAATCAAGAGAATAGGAAAGAACAGTGCAATACAACCCTCTTAAAACATCGGTTTATATATCAGGCGATATATGATTATGCGAAATCATTCGATGAGGCGAAAGTTGCCCAAAACGTTAGACTGCATAGGTACTAATATGAAATACTAAGACTGACTCGGTAAACTTTGGGTGCATTGCTCCTTCATCAATTAATTAGAGTTTGGATGAAAAGACGACTCCCCCTGCCATGTAATTTAGATGGGACATAGACCAACCAAACGTCTTCATTTCGCCCTCATCTAAAAAGTCCCTGACAGATTTGTATATGAATTGCACAACGGATGATGACCCGTCGGTTCGGAGAGGCTGGCCGCCAAGGCCGGGAGATGCAGTAGAAGCCTCGGCAAGACCCCCGGTCAGAATATGAATGCGGTAGCTCTCTTCTACCACCTTTAACTGTCTCATGGCATCTGACAGTGCTTGCATTTCGCCCGAAGGCTTTCAGTTTTGCCCGAGGCGGATTTGCCCAAGACGGACCTGACCTCGTCCAAACTCAAGGGCCTCACAGCAACGTGAATGAGCTGAAGTAATGTGAGAACTTCATCGCGCTTCTTGAGGTCCACGTTCTCGAGAAATTTCCTGTAGAGATTCTTCAGCTTCCGGGGCGTATTGATCACTTCCTCCAGCATCTCCGTGTCGTCTTCGTAAGATGCTCTGGAAGCTCGCTCGTTGATTTTGCTGATGACGAGCTCCACCCACAAAAATATGTTTGACGCCCGGTCAGAGATGATGGATACCAGCTTTTTGGGAGTTTCTGACGAGAGTTTTAACTCGCCTAGCTGCTCTTCGATATACAGTTTTATTTCTGATTTATTGTATAGTGTAACGTCGATGACATGTAACGGCATAGAGCGACTTTCGAAGGAGATTACGTCGCATGTTGACAAACAGACACAAAAATCGGCGTCAGTCTCCGACAGGCTTCTTAATAATTTAAGAACGCTGCGAGTGTCCGACATCTTTTCTTGCTCATCGTTATCGTAATTTGAACACTCGTCAAGTGCGTCGGTGAAAAGGAACGTTACCTGACTTTGCGCGAGGCGCGAGGTCTCGGTTATTGTGTGTTTGAGAGTGCCGATATCCCATTCGTCATCCTTCGGCTGTTGCAGGGTCTCATCGACCTGGCGGATCTCGGGAGGAGGGCTGATCTTGTCCAAGATTAGGGATAACAGACTGCGATAAAGTCCCTGCCTTGAGTGCTCCAGGCGCATGCTCTCGCGAGAGTTAAAGAAAAACCGAGGGTCAGTGGGTTCTGGGATGATTCAGATTCTTTTAGGGCCGCATTTAGGAGAATCGACTTCCCGGATCTAGCTTTGCCTTTGAGAACCAGGAGGGGTATACGGCCGTCCGTTGCTGCTGCTTCGGTTTCTCACGCTTTGAACTGCGGTGTCCCGGTCAGCCATAAGCATGTTCCTGGGACTACTCGAGTGCTTTTTAGTTGATAGCGCCGACGTTTCACGTAATTGAATCGAAGCCGTTGGGACTAATCTTGTCCTGATTATCCTTCAGTCACTGGCAGAACGTTTCCGACGCGTCGTTCGAGGCGTCACGACCGACCACCATACCCTGGTTGTAGCAGTCCTCGGCGTTCCGTTCTCATCATAGGTGACTAGCTTCCAAGACTTGGTGAAGCTGCTAATCGGCGTGATAGGGGACTTAGACTTGACCACAATGGTAGAGAGCTCATACTCGCTGACTGTCACTGGCGGTGAAGATCGGGTGGTCAATGGTGGTAGTTGGGAGCTTCGTCCAGGGAGGTAGGACGAGCGTGTAGGGCGGTTGGCAAGTCACCTGGGGGTACTCTTCATCCCAGATTAAGTGGTCGATCCAGATGATCTCGTCGTTGCTGGACTCGTCCTTGTCCTCGTCCTCGTCCTCTGATTCGAGAGGATTGACGGGAATGACACACTTCCCTATCATACTCTTGTCCGCGTAGTAGTACGGAGCAGGGCAGAATCCGTGGTCGCAGGTGAAGCTGCCAAGACCCAGGGGGTCGCAGGTCATACCTAGACCGGGATAACCATTCAGGCCAACGAGATCCTAAGAGAACTTCACGCCTACTCCTAGCTAGCTACACGTTTAGGGGCCCGGGGGATAGTAGTTATGCATACAGGTGTAGGTATAGAGGAGGTTATGAGAGTTCTTGACCCAGCCCTTCTGGCACTGGAGCTCGGAAACCTTCTTGCTCGGTGTCGTAGGACTGACGGACTTGGAGCTGCTTCCCACCCAAGCGTTCCAGTTTTATATGCCGTCGGGGCAGCTGCCGGTGATGGACGCGCCGCTGACAACCAGCTCAGAGTTCTCGTTGTGGAGCAGCTCGACCTTGACGTCTCCGGTCCTCCAGTTGAGCGGCACCGCCGCGTAAAAGATGCCGATGCTGTTGAGCGGGATGAAATTCAACAAATTCAATGAACACTAGCCTCCGATGGCGACCGATACCTAACGGTTCTTGGTCTGGAGTGCGGAGACAAAGACCATACGCAGAATTCCGGGTCGTCTCCACAGAGAACCTAGGAGTTACAGCAGGAGGAGGAGCTGGTGATAGATTCAAACTTGTCAGCGCTGGCTGGACTGTCCGCGCTGCACTGGGTGGAAAAGCGCGAGTCGCAGGTTTCGGCGGCGTAGTCTTTGCTGATAGGGCGAAACTAAATTGCTTTGTCAGTCGCGGACTCTCTCCGAGGGGGAAAGGTTTCTCACTTAGACTAGCCGCAGAAGCCGGTCCGAAAATTGCAGCAGGGTGCGACAGTGTCTGAGCAGGTGTGGTTGCCGTGGGCGAGACCACATAGGCCGTCGTCCGAGTGGCCTGGGTCCCTGAATGTGCACCATGAGCATGCCGCCAGGGAGAAGAAGAAGATTTCTAATAAAATCTTACGGCCCTTGAGACAGTACTTGGTGTTCGGCTAGATGTCGAAACAGGCACTGTCGAGCTCAGGGTTCAGAGACAAGAACGTGTCGGTGTCGATACCGTACATGACCACGTACACCGCGCACGAGGCAGCGCTAATGTCAGCAGAGATCTCGGTCTCGTAACGACATATGATGTCCCCCTAAGCGCTTCGTTTTCAGGTGATGGGCTGGCAGTCGTCTGCAATAGCGCAATCGGGTAGAAGGGCCAATCCCGCAAGGAGGAATGCTTTCGGCGTCGAGGAGTAGTGCATGGCTTTGGCGTTCTAAGCAGTGAAGTACGTGAAGATGTTGGGCGTCTGCCTGTTGACTGAAGGGAACAGAGAAGAAGCGAGGTTATCTCGGCTTTAATTGAACGTAGGAGCCGTTTCAATCACCAATCAGTATTCGTATTTTTTTTTCTTAATTCGCGCATGGTCATCGGCCAGTAGTGCCTCATCGCGTTGGATAGGCCAGTCATAGCGGAAGATGCAAATGCAGGAACACGAAATGAACCGTGGGCCTTTTTCATGTCATGTTGGCAGTATCTTCAGACTAATTTGATGCACCCTTGCTTTCGTTCGTTCGAGAGAAGCTTTCCGCCCGACTAGGAGGCTGGTACAGGGATGAGTTTATGTTGAGGGAGTTGCCCTACTTGGCTCATGGAGCACACCTCATGTGTCTTCGGTCTGGCGACTCTTAACGGAGTCCTCGTGGACATATTCTCATGATTTTCTCACAAGCTCATCAAGCATCCTCAGCTTCGAAGGCATCGTTTGCTTGTCCACACGTTTTGCGGCCATCATGATCTACGTCCAGTCACAAGTGGACTGTCATCTCTAAGAGGTTCTCCCGCTTCATCTCTCACACTCAAAGAGAACCGCGCCATGTTCCCCCAGGCCGTGATCTTCTTCCTTGCAGCCGCGTCTTTCATCGTGTCAGCCAACGCCCAGCTCAACCAAAGAAGGACGTGGCAGGCCAGTGCGAACGGTAATCCCACCCCTAAGTGGCGGCCCCTCGACTCCGGTGCGTGGTTGGACGTCGTCGGTTTCGGCACCAAGGCGGTCTAGCTAGACTACAACTACTACTGGATGCCCGCAACTACTTCAATACGCCGGCGGGCCAAGACCGCAGCTGGCCTACGGCCTTCACCTTTGATTTTGAGAAAATGCTCCTCTCATCGACGCCTGACTTGCAGAGGAGGATGATGCGGTCATGGGTGCAGCTCAATAACGTGACAAGGCGTTCCGAGAGACCAGACAGCTTGCGAAGCGAAGCGCAGGCGAGCAAGACTGGGAATTCCTCATCTCATGACAGACGCATACCAAGGATGCCTGATACCGTCTTTTGGCTGGACTACTGGCAGCTGGAAGAGCATGACGCGGCCTGCTTTTTGCGGCTTAGGTGGGGAAAGGCATGAATGGTGTAACAAGGCAAAAGACATGTAAGCCCTTAGAATCAAGACAGGGATTGCTTTCTACTACGTCAAAGCAGCATATCAGATGGTGGTGCAGAATCCTGACTTACAGACGTCAAGAAGTACAACGTCTCTCGGATTCTCACCTGCCCAGTCCAGCTCCGAGTCCATAATTCGTCGCAAGCAAGGCTTGCTTTGCCTAATCACGCATCCACCTTATCCCATCCGATTCCAAAGAGCGACCATAGATCGGCGCGACGGTAACGTCGCATATGGAACACATGAGGGCGAGGGCGACCCTAGGCCGCCCAGCCTCCGGATCTCAGGCGCAAAGCCTGGCCATGAAGGGCTCGACGACGACCTGGTTCATCTGTATGAGGGCAACGTACAGCCTGCGCCCAGAGGATGGCGCTAGGGATGCGCACCAGCTCGCGGTCAAGGCTCCGCTTGGGGCGGGATGCAACACCGAGGGCCCGCGACCGCGTCAACATCAGCCGGGCTATTGGCTGCAGATGCTGCGGTCGCGGCTGAAGCTGCCGCAATGGCGGGGCAGGAGGTAGGAGATGCGGCGGAGGCCCCTTGAAAGCTTGCTATGTTATGCGACGCGGGCATATTGGTGGTTGTCTGCGCTGGGAAGAGACCGGGTTGCGAACGCGCTCGTGCGGGGCGTTGAGAACCGCGGGGGGTGGTGCTGCACGCAGGTCTTGCCACGAAATGTTGTTGTAAGAGGGGGGCGTGGCATCTCGTACGGCGGCAGCTTCCGAGAATGTCGTTGTCGAAGTGGTAGTAACGTTGTAGACGGCGACGCCGGCATGATCGACGGGATTGGTGTCGGAGCCAAAGCCGGAATCCCGGGGCGGCTGTTGCGTCCGGAGTGAAGGTTCCACAACACCCGATAAGTAGGGACCGTGGCTCCTTTGGTCGGTCGTGGGGTATGAATCGCGCCGGATGCAGCATCGCCGAACCACGCAAAGTCAACACCAAATCCGCCATCGTAGTCCATGATCCCCCCCCGTGTTTAGTAGGGTTAAGCGTGGATACGGTAACATCCGTAACAAGATCCGCAATCAAGCGGTCTACTATATGCTGGCGAATTAGTCCCTCATGATTTTTTAGAGAAGACTGTGGTTGCAAAGCTAATTCACTCCTGCAAGAACGTAGGCTAACGTGTTACTAAATGCTTGTCGTTAAACATAGCCACCCATTTATCGATCTGGGATGGGGTCAATTGGGCGGCTGCGCCAGAAGATGTGTTAGCCGATGTAGCTGGGACGGTGGGCGACTCCCGCTCTGGTGTCGGTGTGCCTAGTCCTGGGACATTCACCTGTGTGGCCGTGTTGTCAGGTGGATTGGCGATTTGGTTGCGAATCCAGTTGGTCCCTGGGTTGGCAGATGAGCTGTTGGTTGGGAGGATGGGTGTAGTAAGCGAAGAGCATCGAGTTACGCGCACGGGGACCGGTCTCTTGGTCGGAACGGAGTCGCCGCCGCGACCAGTGTTACGCTTAGGGACCCGCATCGCTGGCTTGATGCTGTTCCTGTTGTTTTCCTTCCCATCTCTCTCTCTTTGCCTAAGCCCACGACCGACTCCAGAGCCGGATGGAACACAGTCAAAAACATGCCTGCCTGCACAGGAAAGGAGGTCTTTGCTCTCAATTTCCCGCCACGGCCCATGGGTTTCCGGCGAGCATTGCTGCATCGCTCCTCAAAAGCAATACAACATCGCTTCTGACATCTCGCCACAGGGCCGTAAATCTCTGCATTCATCGCAAGATCCAGACCGCGATAGCTATTGATTCACACCTTCCGAACCAATCTTTTCTAAAAGAAAAACTTGATTCTGCAATCCATTCCAGGTGCTCTGTTCAGTGATCCGTGAACCAATTCCATCGGAACGCAAGGTGAAACACAAGACCAGCATAATAAATCGGTGTCTCACATAGTTTTCAGTAGTACTTCTTAAGCTTCTGCCAGGTCATGTTCAGGCCGACTTTGAATTGCTCAGGCTCTAGGAACTCCTCAGCCATCGCTTTGTAGTACTTGAGAATCTCAAGAAGCCACGGACCATGTCCCAGATACCACCATACGATCCACAGTAACCCCTCTTGCGCTTCCTGGTGAATCCGTCGCCTGCAAGTGTTACACTTTTCTTCGCAGAATCGATATCAAGGTCATGACGCTGTGCATGGCAAATTCAATAATCATAGTTAACGACTGAGGATGATTATAATCTGACCACATCTTGGGAATGCTTACACTGTTATGTGTATGCCTGATACCATGGAGGCCACTCCTGAGTCTCTCACACACGAGACACAGACGGTGTCTTCCAGTACCCGGGGAAGTACGTCGGCAGCTTCGTGGCAATCCACCTCACGATGGCCGCGTTCGTCTCCTCAGGCTTCGCATGCATGTGCATTAGGACTAATCGGCCTTAGCTATCTGTTAGTTGAAAACACCACTGTCGGATATCTGGCCATAGCACCTGCTCCCAGGATTCAGGTAGCAGGAGGCGGGAAGCAGGACCCGCTCCCAAAACACCATTCCTAAGAACAGGAAACAGGAACATGAAGCAGGATTTAGGCAACAAGAAGACAGAGAGCGTTTATTCCAGGGATTTAGGCGCAGGGTTGTAATAGTAACAAGGGTGTATTAATTGGGCCTCTTATGGACCTATAACAGGAGGTCAGAATTTTGTTCTGCGCCGTGCTCCGGTCGCAGAGCGCAAACTCAGTAGACCAGGCACCTCTACATTGTCAGACTCAGATAGAGAACACACAACTTCAAGGAGAGTGTCAGGGGCTGCGGTACGGAGTGAGAAGGTCAACGGCAAGATAGGTGTAAACTGATGACTGCATTCATCTCTGGCCTTCTCCCAGTTACTTACTGGGGAGCTGGCCTTCTTATAGGTGGGCACCGGTGACCTAGCGGTCCGGCACCGGTGCTTAGCGCCATATCTCAGGTCTTCCTAGACACTCTAACCCCCTAAATACCCAATGCCCCATTCTGGTTCGTGACAGAGAGCTTTTTTTAACAAGACGGCGAGCCGAATTAGCAGAACAAAAGCTTGAACGCTTCGTACAAAAGTTTCGTGTCTTAAAGAGAAAAGAGGCAGTAAAAGCAGCTTTCATTGCAAAGCATCAGACACGGGTACTAGAGTACATACAAGATTCCAGAAGCATAATATAGCATCTTCATTTTGATTCAAGGTTTCTTAATGGTGATTGTCTCCGAGTTTCTACTGTGACTAAATACTTTTCTAATGAATTCCTGGGCCTTAGGAAATACGGGGTATCATACCGGGCTACTGCTACCTACTTTGTATAATAAATCTGAGACAGCCTGGGGATGAAATGGTGTTGATGAATATTGAATCTTATAGATTTACCATTCTTACCTGGAAACTTAGTACGCAAGTACTTCTTCGGTCTCTCTTGCTTCTAACGATGACAAAATAGACCCGGAATCCTTCTTCGCGCGATATAACGAGTGGCCTCTCATGAACACGGTACTTAAGCGCAGGACAGATGGATGTGTAACGATATTCCAGCTGCGATGGGAGCGGCTATCCACAGAACGACGACAAACGCGTTACCACCCCTCAGAGTCGGACTTCGGGTTCTTTGCTAAAGAGACCAAAGTCTACGAGGCGGTCTCCTAAGTCCAGAAACCCGCCCTGGCCTATTTTCTGCTTTTCTCGCCCGAACCTAACCTGTTCGTCGCTCCTTCGTCTTCAGACTACCTGTCTAGACCGTTCTCATCTTCAGACTGACTCCGTCTTAACTCTTGTTACCTTGATTATGCCTGTCTCAGCCCGATCCTGTCACCCTGAAACCATCCAGTCTTGCTTAGCCTGCCCCGTTCTAACAACTGTAAGCTGCTACGCAGAGAGTTTGGTCGTCTGTTCCCAGTGAGTTCTAGTACCAAGCTTTCTATCAGCACAGTTTCTGGTCTCGTGAGTTTGTTAGAAACTGTATCCTTTCATTCAGTCTGGATCTTGTCTCTTGTTATCTGGTTATGAGTTCCTCCAGGGAGCAGCTTGACGCTTTCCCCTGAAATGATTGGTGTGTTTCTATCCGAGATCTACAATTGTCCCACCTCCGTCAATGCTTTGAACCTTTTCTCATTTCCTCTCCTCGGCCATTATTGACGACATCTTCGCTGTCTGCTGTTTTTTATTCTATTCTGTTGTCCCGATACTGTCCTACCAGAGGACCCCCGTCCCTGCCCGGTCTGCCACTTCCTCCAACTGTTACACTTGTGTCCCGGGTGCAAAAGGTTAAGTGCGATGAGGTCCCACCCAGGCTGTGGCTGTGATCTGCACCAGCCATACTACCGTCTTTCCCAACATGAGGTTGTTGGGAGATTCAATTGGTCACGTCCCTCGACCCACCCGCCCAGGTCTCTGACTCAGAATCTTGACCGCCCAGATGGGACCCGCCTACACTGCTTTGGTGGCTTAGGCAGGTATGTAAAACACACCCAGAACCTCTAGGTTTTTCTTACGTATTATGTAAGACGCTCACATTTACCAAAGCACAATCTTGACCTGGGCCCCCGCCGCAAGAACCTTTTACACCGTGGGGTTGGTGTAAACGGACCTTGTTTCCTTATTCCCTACTTTCACCACCTCCACACACGTCTCCGAGATCTCACGGAAACGCAGCGTTACCATGGGACCGTCGTACGCGACGCCATCGACACTGACCGACCTCGCCAGTCTCATTCGCACCTCCCGACATTGGTACGCCATCGCTAAGCCGTATCTACGCGCTGCAGCTGTTAATCTCAATGTTAACAATTTCAGGCCATCCTTAGCAGACTGCGGGGCTAAATCGCAGGTCACGTCTCTATTCTCTTACTGCCACAGCCGCGGCATTAACTAACATGCTAGAACCGACGACCTATTCATCATTTCGACGGCACATCTTTACGACCCCTCGTCCAAGCCGCAATCGTCCGATTACCACGAGAGCCCTCCTCACCCGCCAGTTCCTATTTACCTGGGCCTATAAAGACCACAGCCTGCCCTACACGCCTGCGAGCTTGCCGGACGCTCGTTGTGCCACGGCGCTGCACCTAACGGCGGCCAACGGGCTTACAGACCCAGAAACTTTAAGCTAGATACTGCTCCGTATGAGGGGCATCATCACACACTCCCCTGGCCACCCACCGCTCAAAAGCCTCTCTCGCACGCCCGACCTCGGCCTCGGCGGACTTCACAGCGTACGAAGCGTCTTCCCGGTCCACGCGCGCCTGCTGCTCGGCCGCAAGTAGCTGCGAGAGATGTTGCACCTCCCCATGGCTGCCGCACTGCTGAATGTGCGCTCTGGCTCGACCGAGGTATCGTTAGCGTCACCGGGACCATATTCTGTTACTTTGGACTTCTTGTTGACACAAATACGTGTGGAAGGCGAAACAAAAAACTTCTAGGAACTCTTTATACGACATATGATGCTTGGGAAATTAGGCCAAGGTGAGAGGAGGAGTTTGAGCACGCCGAGTCATTACATGTTTGGTGCCTCATCGTCTCCCTCAACCATCACTCCCATTGATTGGGGCTGCAACTGGCGTCGTCCAAAGCTTACTTTTGTCGCGTCTGTGATGGCAGCCATGGTCCCGGGTAAGGCGGGCAGGTGCCAGGATGTCCCCACAAGCCCTGCCTCTACGTCTGGGTACAGGCTGCCGACAGTCTGTCTTACAAGTCTTGGTGGCTCACAGCGGCAGCGATGCAGAGCAAGGAATCAAGCTTGTCGTATAAGACAGCCATTAGGGCAGCAGCGGCAACGATACCGTGGTCTCAGAGCATGTTGGCAGGAGATGCCGGCTTCCCAAGCCCCCGCTTGAGGTCTTCTATTTTTCGGGGGCCATATCGTAGACGACGGCTGCAAAAGGTAGGCAACAGCCTGCCGGTTGATGAAAGAGCGGGTATTCGCTGCTGGGACCATACGGAGTAAAGTCTTATTTCAGAACGGCGATATGATTTTGGCGGTGCAAGTTCTAGTCCTAGGTGATGTTGTTGAGGAGTTGTTGTTGTTGAAGGAGACGGGTCCAGAGATAGTTAATGTGAACGTAGAATTGAGCCAGGAGGGAGGGCGATTCAGGGCCAGGCAGGTGACGGAAGCGGATACCGAGATGAAGTCTGACTGAACAGATGCGGATGGCGGTGGACGCCTTGGAAGATGCGGGCACAGGTTTAATGGGAATGCAGGAGAGTAGAGAATTTAAACCACTGTTAATGTCGTTGGGTCACAGAATGGAAAGAAATTGCAAGCGGTTGTGATGTGTACAATGCCGTGAGGGCTATGATGCGTCTGGTGGTTTTAAGAGTCGCGACGACTGCGGACCGTCTCCTCCTACTCCAGTAGCTTATCTTCCATGCTGAGAAGATGTGCTTCGACGGATTCTCTCGCTTCGCGCTTGTGATCGAGCTCGATGTGCAGATTCGTTATCTCTTCTTGCATTCGATCAATCTCCCGCGCAGCATGGTCCATCAGAACTCCGAACCGTTCTTGGAACCTGGCGAGACATTGCGATGTCTTGCTGATCCGTGTCCGAAATAGACTCATCGCTGTTGGGGCAGATTAGGAGACCTCATCCCCATAGATGGGTGCAAGGTTGAGCGTGTCTAACGTGCCAGCTGGGTTGTGATGCTGGGGATGCGAGGAGTTGTGACTTCTCTCGCCAGGGCGCTGTAATGGAGATCTGCGACCTTGGAGAAGGGCTCGATGTACTACAGCGCGTTTATTAGTTGGGTGCCATTCGCAGGGGAGTGGTGAGTCCCGGGGAGGCTATGATGAGCCGCGAAAGAGCAGTAGGCAATGGTCAACGTACCGTAGCATTGAACCCTTCTGGAGGACGCGGCGGGGTTCGAGTCCGAGGCTGGCCGTCAGTATCTGCAGCAGGGGTAGAGGTAGGAGCACTGAGATTATTAATAGAAGTAATTGAAATGGCCGTACAGAGGGGAGACGAACAACAAAAGAAGTAGAGGTTGCTGTATGGGTTGGGAAGAAGGTGAAGGAGGCGACGGGCGAAGCTTTGATGTTTGTCGTCGCCTTGGGATAATTACCGTGGCCGGGCCGAGGCAGCTGGGAGCAGGTGGCCCTACCATTTTCCAGGAAGCCCCGAAGCTTAACTACTACCTTACCCGTTGCACTTGCCTGGTTGGGGGTTGGAGTTTGGCGGACTGGGAAATCAATTATGTACTGGCGATTCATCGCTCATTCTTCTTCTCCTGGTGGTCTCACTTGGACAACCCGCAACGCCAACGACGGCGACGACGACAACTGCCCAATCATCACAGGTCGCTAGGGCTTCAACAACACCCCAGTTCATTCTTGACATACTATTTCGCTGCTGCTGACCAGCCGGTCATCCCGCTCTTCTGTCGTCGCCACTCCCCTGGCATTGGCAACCAGCCAAGGAAAGCTCCTGTACTTACCATCTCTTCAACTCTGAGTTGATGCCGGCATATGCTACCTCGTTGACTTGACAGCGCCAACATCAGACGCGTTTTGGGAGCCTTATCTACCAGCGTGGTTGATTGGTTATCCTTTTGGTACCTGGACCTCTCCAAAAATAAGGACGTCAGGTTGTACAGACTACTAATGAACTTGATGCAAAACAGGGAAAAAAGAGTTTCCGTCCATCACCCAAGATATGTTTGCCGATTATAGGTCCCCATACCTGGATCGTTTTCGCGGTCGCGCCCAGACTGGGCGCCGGGAGAGCGGCTATGCTCCCGCACAAGTCGGCCAAATTCAAGGTAGGTCGATTTTCTCCCATGAATCATCGCCCGCCCGCCGCTTGCGCCCCTAGACCGCCGCACCAGGCTCTCACTCACCATACGTTAAGCAGGCCACAACCTCGACCCCGTGTCGTTGTCTGATATCCATTTCCGCCCCACCATCTGGGATGCGCCACCTGGTCTCTTCTCTCGTTCTCAGGACGACGAAAGCGCGTTGTTTGAGGCAGTCCGACTCTCCAACAACTTGCCGCTGCCGCAGCGGTCTCTAGTGCCGAACTATCATGATTATTCGGATGACGACTCTGACAACTCCGATAACATGCCGCCAGCTTCGTTCCTCGCAGAGCTTTCCAACGAAGAAAGGCAAGGAACAGACCACGCCCTCACCTCCAACATCGTTGTTCACGGCTCGGGGTGGGGCGGCTGGCTGCGTTGGATGGTGGAGTCTCTCGAGGATTGTATACCGTGGTGTTGCAGAGATCCTAACGAGGAAGATTGTCGAGGATGGGATCTGGAGTATGGCAGAGGTACTGAGTGGTCGGACTGAGCACAAAAGGGAGAGCCGTCTGATTGCCTCAGCTGGGTGCAGGATCGAGCTCCAGGGAAATATGCTATATGCGAAGCGAACCAGCCTAAGCTGTCTGCGCAGTGTGATCCCCGAGGAACCCAGCACATGCGGCTTGAGTATCATGAGAGGCCTAGGATGGCAGACTACCCAACAGAGAGAAGCTTGTGACGGCGAGCCTACTAATCTGGCTGACGCTGGAATTAATTCATGATGAGAGTTTATGGCTTCAAAGTTTACTACGCAGGTTTAGAGAGTATGCTTCGCCGTCTGTCTACCACGTGTCCCTCCCAGTAGCTCTCAGTCAGCGACAACCAGCAGCATGACTTCACGACACTGGCCGAGTATTCCTTTGGACAAAGTCCCGCGAGTCACAGCCGCAGCGAAGTCAATGCGGGGAAGTGTACGTGTAAGAGTGGAATGCGGAAAGAAAAGCCCGTCAACGCAAGTCGTGAAGCCCAAACCTGCTTCTACCCACCCCTTCCACCACTCCCATCCCCTTTTCTAGCTCTCGGCCATACGGCGTTTTAAACGGCCCGTTCATCGCGTATCTTACGGCTCTGAATGATCTGGAATGACGAGACATCCTGCTGCCCCCCACCCGGGCAAGGAAGCCGGACACGCCAACCGCAGAGGCACACCACTGTGTGCTGGTCGGCTCTAGGAGCTCGACCGCTCTTATTCCATAGGAGATAAACCAGGCGTCGAATGGAACAAAAAAACAAACCTTGGCTCTCGACTCCCGCAGCGGAACCCCTCTCCCCTCCGGTCAAGCGTTGCGAGCCGGTACCTCGGCTGCTCAAGTACCTCGTCCCGTCCCTCGACCCCGGCCGCAGCGTTCTTACGGGCATCGAAGCAACATGAACCCCCCGTCCCACCCTTCGATGGCGCCAGCAACAACAACCGTAACCGCAACCGCAACCGCAACCGCATCAGCTCTAGCCACGGCGTAAACTCGCTGTCGAGACCGCCGCCTACCACCCCGCTGCCGCTCAACGCCACCGCGGTCTCGAGACAGACTCCAACGAAAGCCCCGACGGCCATCGCGGTAGAGAAGACCGCCTATCATCCGACGTCCAAGCGAGGACGAGAGCCAGTGGGTCGAAGCCCGGTCCCAGAGCGTCAGGGGCGCAGCCCGGGACGACGGGTTCAATCTAGACTTTGGCCTGGGTCTGGCAGGCTGGCGTCGCGGTGACAAGGAGGGGAAGAGAGGGGAGAAGTAGGAGTAGAAAGAGGGTGACAGGCTCGAGGGGCTTGATAAGAAGGATAGCAGGCTCAAACGTTGTTAAGAACTGTTTAACAACCTTGGCAAACCATCGACTACACCTCAAGGCGGACGGTCGCAAAAGGAGAGAAGACCACCGAGACCGACGAGAATAAAACAGATCCAAGCCACCTTGAAAGGCAACCAGGCAGGCGTCGGCCACAACCAAGTTTGGAACGAGGACCAGGCGCTTCCAGTCCTTGAGGAAAGCTACCAATGCCAGCCGGCCCGGTCATCAACGCCTCCCCCGCCACCTTGCTTGCGGAGACCAGGCATTTCTAATACGGCACCGACCCCCAGATGACTCGGTAGGGGAGACAACAAGACGAAAGACATGGAACGGAGACATGCAGCAAGCGAGCAAGCAAGAGAACTGTTGGCGGACTTGCTGAGATTGCAATTGTATCATGAGTTATTGACCCAGTTTGAACAGAGCGTGGAAGAAAGGAAAGGGAGTCAAGAGATGGTTATTGGTTCCTTTATAGGGAAATGGCATTCATCTATCATAGGTGGTATTGATGAGCCAACGGCAGAGAAGTAGGTTGGGAGTGGCACGGCTACACTTTCCTGTAAGCCAGTTAGTTGCTGCTTCGTTGGACACTATGACGGACGAGGCAGATTGGCTGCAACGTGACAAAAGGAGAGTCCGACATCTAGATAGATACGTAGATGCCTGGCGGATGGCCGGCAAGTCTCAGGCAACCACCGGGCAGTGGCCGGGCAACAACGGACGACGGTGCGTCGTCGGAAAATGGCTGGGCGCTGCCTTCCCACTGCCCGGCCGCTGCCCGGTAGCTGCCTGGAAATTGTCGGACACCCGACAGGTAGCGGGTATCTAGGTACGTATCCTACTTGCCTTACCTAGCAGGCGCAAGCGGCGAAGGGCTGGTGATGGGTCTTGCTCAACGACCGAGCACCTTCATCTTGGCTATTTGCCTACCAACATTGCTGACGATCTCTCCATCCAGACCCCTCCGGAGCCATTGGCGACCTTTCGCCGTCGTTTTCGCAACTCGACTTCATTCATCGTCCCATCTGCCATCTGCTCAACCTTGCTCTCCTATTTCTCCGTCCGCAGAAACTCGACCGGCAGTCACCGCCGCACCTACAACGTCAGACGCAGTCAAGTGCCATTCCCATTTGCACGGCCAAGACAGCTTGACAGCAGAGACTGATGATGGAACGGCTGGACAGCAATTACAGATATCGATCGCAGAGCGCAGAATTCAGACATCAAGGTATGCAGTCGTCAATGAATCACATCCCCTCTTCCCCAATTGCCATTCCATACCACATGACTCTTCTCCATGCCCACTTGTGTATTTCTTCTCCTTATGCCTAAGCCCTTTGATCCCTACGGCCGTCTTTCAGCATCCAACAGTTGAAGGGATATATGAACTAACCACGATACTTTATCTCTCCCTAGGCTCGGCCTGAATCCTCTTCGTTATCAATCTATCGATCCAAATCGTACTTGAATTCTCACCTCAACATCGGAACAAGACCGCTTTTCGTCATGTCCTCGCCCGATCCCATCAGCCAGGATGCGGCCAGAATCCTTGCCCACTGCCGAAATATTGTTCGCGATGGCCAGTCGCTTGAGTCGGCGATTTCCCGCAACACGAGTTTCGACAATGTCAACATCACAGACTCTCTCCTGGCCACCTTCATCATGATGGCCAAAACTGTCATCAACCACCTTGAACGAGATCATCCCGAGCCGAACTAAACAGCAACGCATTGCCACAAAACGGCCCCGTTTTATTGCAAGCACGATGGCCTCCAGCGGGCGAAGGGACTTTTTGGTGCTTGGCTGCTGATGATCGGAGTCTGGCATGGTTATTCAATAGAGGAGAACCAAAGAAGGGGTTAGCTGGGCGATGCCTATTGAGGTGTCTTAATGCGAGTATCGTGATGAGTGCATTGCATGGTTATCTCGACCGTCATATATTGAGAAGAATTGACGGTATTACTCAGGACGCCAGCTACTGTTGTTCCTCGGGGACATTGATGAAGTGTTTTAATTACGGGCGGATGCGGATCTTTGTCCACAAACGCGTTGAGAATGATGTGATGTAAACAATTCGTTGTGACGAGAGTCTCTCCCCAAGACATCCTTGAAGATGATGGTCCATGTTTGGTATAACGTTGTGTTATTGCCGGCTAGAACTTCAGAATTCTTTGCACTTCGCCCCGCCCCATCATCTCCATGTTCGCTGGATCACTTGGTGCGATGAGGGTCACGTCACCCTCGCATCGACATCAAATTCCCTGCCTTGCTGCAAGGAAATACGGGATACCTCTGTTTTATGCGGTGGTTGGCGGCAAGTCAGCAATAGTCTGTCGGCACCAGCCCGCCCTGCATTCCTTCGACCTTTGGCAGAGCTGGAAGCTCTCCACAAGCTACTGTGGACGGACCAAACACGACTCTTAGTTGGGAGCCAAACCCTTCACTTCGTACCTATTGTGTCTGCCATGTCCTCGCCGGTGCTTTGCTGGTATTTACCGGGCATTTACCGGGCTTGTCGGCAGCCATAGCGTCAGCTCCTTTCCGACTTCGTTTCTTCGCGTCACGTCTTAGGGTTAAGCACATTATAGACTTTACTTAAACTCTCTTGGGTACTCGAGGGGCAGACCGAGTTAGTTACAGAAGAACATACTGGCTGATATGACTGTGACACTCAAAATGTCACACCCGTTTATTACTTATCTGTCCACGTCGGGGTGAGGGTGCGGCGGCGCCTACTGACTAAGTGGAATACTGATTATACTATGCGTAGCTTGCATTATCTTTTCTTGTTGGCTTCGCTATAATGAGTCATAGAACATAGATAACAGTACGGGTAAAGTCATCTTTAAATAAACCATGTAAGAATAAACGACTATCCGCCTCTATGTACAGTTCACCACATCTCATTGTCATGGACAAGCTGAAACGCGGCGCTTTGCTCTCCTGTGACAAGTAGGCTGCATCAGCTAACAGTTCGCATCTCAATTTCGTAGCTTGCGCCTGAACAAACCAACATGAACTGTTGACACGAACTGACAACAAGCACTTGGACTCGGGGGCAACAGTTTGCAGATTTTGACAAATAAGGAAGAGAGAATGAAAGCAGCACATATTGGTGCCAATAAGCTTATCGCGTGGAACCATATCAGCAGCGTTCTCGGTTTCTGCATGGACAGCTCACATTTCACCACCGGAAGCTTCCAGACGCAGTCACAGCCACTACTGCAGCAGCTGGTTTGAACCAGTCAGTGTACGGCTCGGCTACCCCTGCGCGTACACAACAATGTTCATGACCTCTGATGCAGCACCATCTCTGGGACATCTGCTAAAGAGTTTTGCAGGTTGGCCGAAGTCAGTGGCTCGCTCGTCTTTTAGTTATCTCTTCGTCAATATTAGCACGAGAGCTAGCTAGCCGCAAAGCGCTCTCAGGGTTCCTGAGGTCTTCGCAGCAAAAGTTAACTGATAAAGAAACACTGAAAGATTAAGCCCCTTAGACATTACCTTATTCAGCAAACCCTGTATAAATTCCCTCAGCAGAGACCATTTCCTTACCTGGGCCATCAAATTTCCTCCGCGGTGTTGCGTCAAGAACAGGGTTGACTTGCGGGCTTCATCCCTGCACGCCGAGTGTTATACTGGCACTAGTTTGGAGTCCTGAACGATAACAGGCCGCCAGAAACATCTGCAGTGAAACTGACAGGATCGTGTTGTGTTTGCGTCTTTGCGGTATGCCTGGTGATGGTGATGAACATGTGGATGCATTTGTTGTCAGCGTCCCTTAGAGCTGGCGACGCTGAATGTCCGGCATGCGGGGATCCTGTGGACTCCAGAAGGCCCAAAAGGAATCTTCCAGGTCAAGAATCCAACCAAGGATGGATGTTGTATTTTGTTTTTTGGTTTTTCTTTTTGGCTTTTTCTTGAAGCGCCCTGGTTCTGATCAAGACCTCACATGATGCACCCTACCATCTATTGAGTGCAAATCAGAGTGTTTGGAGCCTGCCGCTGATAGTAGACTGAGTAAAAAAGACACAGTTATCATGTAGCTTGATATCTCACGATGTTTCTGTGACATTAATGAACGGCTTTTATTCTATGCCATACCGGAAGGAGAGCATGCCAATTCGGAACAATGTGATCAACCCAAACCGCGACATTTATTTCCCTGAAATGGGATTTAACAGTAGATTTCACTGTTCTTATTTGTAAATCTATCATAGTCCTAGTCTAGGGGGACTGGAGAGCGAGAGGCCCGAGACGGGGAAGATATAGCGGCGGCTCCGGAGTAGAGTTTGCGGGTGGCCAAGACACAACAGGTCAACATACGTCTGCCTAAGTGCCCCTCTAGATGTGTCTGTTCGAGATCTTGTCGTTATACATCCAAATGAACATGAGCGCGTGAAACGATAGACCCTTTTTGCTGTGGAATCTTACTATGACCGACACGGCCAGCCATTTTTCCACGGCAGTGGCCGTTTTCGCTGCCGTCTGCACCAATTGCATCCCTCCTGTTGACCCAGATAATTTGCTGGTCAGCGAGAGACTGCCGTCGGGCTCAGACGTGCAGAAGTTGTTTCTGTAAAATAAGATGTCTGCAGGCCGCATATTATTAAGCCATACAATGACTCATCCGCGGGGATCTGTCTGTGTAGAAATGTTCCAGTAGCGCGACAATCGATGCCAACACGTTGTCGCAGCTGGGAAGAGGTTGGAGAGGGAGGGAAGAGAGAGTCTATAGTAGAGGCTCGGCCATGAGATAGGAATATAATGCCCAAGCTTGCTCAATCTTGGTCGACCTAGCCGTGGTTCTGATGTGGTTCCTGGAGGAGACGGACAACGTCAGCCTATCCTTTAGATCTACAACTGGCACAGAAGGCGATAAAAGACGGACAAACTTGGCTCTTTGCAAAGTTATAATGTCAAAGGGAAGATGGGCTCGGGAGGGGAGCAGCAACGGGTTCTGTTTTCTCGCGCGCATATTAACACGAACTACGCCAACGACTTGGGATATGTTTAGAGCGATGCAAGCCCGGAGTTAATCGAGGCGGATACAGCTTCCATCCAGATTGCCTCTTTGGGAGAAATGGGAACAGAATTGGAGAAACATGGATGACTTAAGAGGATTAGCGTGTGCGGGGAAAGTGATCGGCGATGTCTTGAAATAGCGGGGGAAGAGGAGATCTTCCGACCCAAGACAATTTCAAGGGTCTCGTCGAAGAAAGTGTCACTTCATAGAAACAAATTAGACTAATTTATAGCAATGTCGGTTGCAGGCTTCTTAGGTCGTCAGCAAAAGAGACAAATGCTAGTAAAAGGGGTGTGTGTAGATTCAAGGTCGCTAAACATTTTCAAGATGCAAACCGTCAGCAGAACGAGAATTCAAGAAGGACGATAGGAGAACCTACCACCTTATGCTGCCCCCCCAAGCATGTGTTACTGCTTAGGACTAACGGATCAAACCCCGTCGCGGTAGCTCAGCCGTTCGATCGGGTGTGTCTTGATGGAAAACGGATAATACAGGGGGGTACACAATGTGGATGTACTGGGACACCTCCCCCACGATCGATGACGATGACGGTTCTGGTTAATGGCGTATCTCAGCGGCAAGACGAAAGGCAACGGGCACACTGGCCTGCAGGCGGGTGCTGGTAGAAAGTAATGCGATGCGTCTTCCGTTTGATGTCGATGCGTATGCTTCCACCGCCTTCCGGTTCTGGAGGTACCCAAAAGAAAAAAGAGATGGGATAGGAATGATTGATATCACAGCCTCCGAGGACAAGGCGAGTGAGTGTTGCTGGGGGATGGGGCGGAGGTCACACCCTGGCACAATCCTCGACTATCTGTTTGTCCCCAATCCCCCAACCTGCCCAGAGCTAACGTCTCTTCGAATAAGGTCTTTACATTAACTAGGTCAAGGCCCCGCAGCGGTTATTTCGTGCGGGATGCAGATACTTCGTTTGCTGCGGTAGCGACAGGCGACTCGGCCTTGTTTGCTGTCTGCCCCCGGCTCGACATGCGCATGCCAGACGTGCCAAGGCAATGAAGGGTAACCTGTATCCGTAGAGGGCCGACAATGATAACGAAGAGTGGGGGTTGCCATGCAGATACCCGCCTTGCATTCGGAAGTCCGCCTTCTAAGATGTATGAGTTGCTGTTGGTCCCCCCCTCGGAGCCCTGGGTCATGCATTTCTCTTGCACTGAGATCGGGAACCGTTTGAACCTGCTTGGAGGAGACTGTTCTGCTGCAAAGTCGCCACTTACGTGCAAGAATGCACTAATTCATGGCTGCCATGCAGTTTGCTCCTCTGCAGCATGGCCCAAGGGGACAGCAAACTGCAGCATCCTGACATGGTTTTTTCTCTTTTCAATTGTTTTTTTTTCTTTTTTTCCGAAAATGACTGGACTTATGCTTTGCTATCCTGGACTGTCGAGACGGTCGAGGGAAGAGAGTAATAGGAAGTTTAAGTCTTTGGAGAAGCCTCACCTACTTCGTTGATTCTCTTTCTGTCTCTTTCTCTCTCTCCGTATGTGTGTTTCTCTGCCTCTCTTATTATCTTGTTTTTGAATTACGATAGCCAAGTCAAAAGTAATCTCCTCAATTTGTCCGCTTCTTCCCCTCATACCTGTCGTCAGATGCAGCCGGCGCAATGGAGCAGAGCCCAATGTCGCTGCTTCAAATGCCGGAACAATGGTCCGCCTGGCCAGAGTTTGACGCATCGATGTCCGAATACTTCGCTACCAACGACCAACCACTGCCCCAGGGACAGTCTCTGCATGACCAAGAAGTTATTCTGTCGGGGCCGTGTCGTCCACAGCACCATACACCAGACCTCATGGTCGCCACCCTTCCGCCCTCGGCGCCTCTGGACCCCCCGGCCAGCCTCGACCTAAGGTGGTACATAGACCTCGTCAATGACAACTTTGACTCGGGCATTGGGGCCCCTTGGGACCTAGGCAGAGACCATCCACTCCCGGTTTCCTGGGACCTTGGATTTGCGCAACCGCTCCAGTCGTTCCCCCAGTATGCCGCGACGGCGACACTACCGCAGATCACGCTCTCGTCGACAACAATGCACAAGAGATCGAGCCAGCAGCACGTCGCGCAGTCACATCCCCCCCAGATCCGCTTGGTCACTCATCCAGACCCCAAAGCCTTCCGACAAGAGCCGAAGGCACGCTTGCAGCAGCAGCAGCACCGCAAGAGGAACGCTACAGATGTCGTTGCTCGCCGGTCCCAGCTCTCACCACCCACCAATAACACCACCGTCGACCGGTCGATGAAGACGAAGTCACAGCCACTTGCAGAAGCGCAGCCCAGCCAGGGCGAGTACATCCTCCCAGGCAAACAACGCCGGCAGTACCGAATAAGGAAGCGGCGGCGCCCCGAGACCCTCTGCTCGACCAGCTGGCCGTTAGCGGTTCCCCCGTCCCCTGTCGACGTGGGCACCCCGCTCCCATCCATCCGAGCCTTATCCCCCGGGAGCCCAACACAGGGATTCGTCTCATCTGACGCGTTGCAAGAACACCGTCCGTCAAGGGTTCCGTTCCCAGCTGGAGTTCTGAGGTACAGGATGACGCCGGTCGTGGGAAACAACAGCAATGGGAAAGACGTCTCCAGATTTTGGGCAAGGGGAACAACAACATGACAAGGTCTTCCGTTGAGGTCAGCCTGTATCAACAACATGTGATGGAGCTGGTTCACCGTAGCGAAAGCGATGCGCGGTGAAAAATGAAAGTGTCCTGGTCAAAGGAGGTCAAGGGAGTCTCCTATCTAAATTTTCCTAAATACTAGTGTCATGTCAATAAACCGAAAATCATATCTTGTCTTCCTCTTCTTTCTATCGGTAAAGCAAAGTCAAGCTTGTATGGCATAGAGTCCTAAGCTAGCGTCAAGTTACAGGTCAGTTGTAGTCGCCGGCCTTCAGCCAAATCAACATGGCAGTACCACAGGGATCTCGTACGCGTATGGTTTAAAAGAAAAGTTTATGATAATCTTGGGTTGTGACGTCTGCTTGCATTGTAATGTGTAGAAGAGAAAGGTGAAGGCAAGTGGTAGAGGTTGTGGTAATACCCCTTCGAGTGCTGTTGAACCCTGTTATCTGTCAAGAACGGGGTAGAGTTAACCAGGACTGATGATCTTGTTGAACTCTCTAATCCTTGTGAAGTACTTTTACTGTCTCAATATCCTGACTATGTCAGAGGTACTAGCATTCTCTACCAGTACATAACGATACGTCACAATCCAAGCAGCTCTAACAAGTTTTCTTCCGCTGCGGGTGCTGCTGAGTGAGGTTATTTACAGATTTATCGCCTAAAGCCTGCCGTAACTTCGATGTCCTTTTACTGCCGCAATAGGAGCAAGCGACATCGAGAAGAATGGTGGTTTAGTGGTGATGGTAGGCAAAATAACAGGCGTAAATGACGTTTCGTCATGTAGTGATTGAGATGCGGAGTAAGATTGGGTGGGACATAGAATGGCGTAACGTCTTGAATGGCATTGCGTCTATCATTTTGCCCGCTGTCGTGCAATGTCGGAAGCGCAGAGGACGAACGTGACGAGCCACGGATAAAGACGGCACATGAACAAATGACTTTAGAGAGCCAGACAACCCTTTGACGGCGATCGCGAATTAGGCTCTTAATCGAGCCTAACATGGTGAAGGAGGGGTGGAACGGCAGATGGTTGCGAGGTTAGGGCGGTCCAGGTCTAGGTATCCCTCTATCGCAGGTTAAGAGTAAAGGAATGCAGCAAGCTTGAACTATTGAGCCACAAATATATGCTAATATATTTTCTGTATCCGGCAATCTTTATATATTACTTCTATTTCTGTTTGTATCACAGGGATGTCGTACGCGGACAGATTTACTGTAAAGTCCCGATATCGTAGGTGAAGTGGTCTATAAGTGGTTAATTAAAGTATAAAGAGTTAAGAGTTAAGGTGGTAAGTGGTTAAGAGGATACTATTAGTAAGAGCTAGAGAATCTATATAGTCTTATTAGCTACTAGGGTACAGTGCATAATATCTACGTAATGGACCACTATACTCCTAGTTATTAGTGATCTAGATGTCCTAATACTAGTAGTTCTTTACCTAATACTAAAATACTAGATTACCCAGAGATAACGTATAAAAAGGGCTTATAGCTTTATAGCTAAGATATAGTAAAAAAACATAATAAAAGTAAAAGTCAGACAAATTAGCAATTTTATTAATATATAACTTATATTCATATAGATAGTTTTATCCTATATTCTCTATCTTAACGCAGAGAATAAAGGTATCTCTAGTCGTAAGTTATTGTTAGACAAGTCTAATGGAATTATAAGCCCTGATTGGTTTTCTTAAGATAGAGCAGCATCTGATCAGCTGCTTTGTGATGTGATGTTCTGGTCCTGGGTTTGTAATGAACCTGATATGCTTTGATGCTGGAAAAGCTACGTTAGGTCGAGTGATGACTGCTGTATGCAGTATCAACCTAATCTTCAGTTGGTATCGCCTTATATATCCTAACTTCTTTAACAGTTTGGGCCATTAGCAAAAAGTCGGCTTAATTTACGACCTTAGCGGTCGTCGGATAAGAGGAATACCTTTACTCCCTGTGTCGAATTTCCTCGGTCTCGGCCATCGACCAAATCACTAATATTCAACAGCTCAAAATAGAATCAGCTCCATCACATTCATCCCTCTAAGCTCCCAGAGCCTTTTAACGCGGCTTGGTGTTGCATTGAATCACGGACATATAGGCTTGATAATTATGTTCATTCTGTTATATCCCCTAATCTTTATGGCATTTTTCATGTTCTGCCCTCATGAAATTTGACAAGGACATGGTTTGGAGCGCTGGTGAGATTGTAAGAGTGAACGGGTTCCATTTCGGGATCACAGTTCTCAACTTCATCAAACCTCTGTAATAGTCTCGTTAAGACATATCCCGCCTCAGTCAGGGCGAATTGCTGTCTCAAGCAGATACGAGGGCCACCGTTAAAGGGAAGATAATCCCATCCGGGTTTTCTGTCAGCCCAACGGTCGGGGTTGAAAATTTCCGCATCGTCACCCCAAATATCCTTTCTGCGGTGCATCGCATATACAGAGTAGCCGATTTCCGTGCCCTGTTTAACGAACACAGAACAGAGGCCATCGGGCCCACCTCCTTTAGGTAGCGTTGTGTCACGAGCAGCTTGGCGTGTATTAAGAGGTACTGGGGGGAAAAGGCGTAGGGTTTCTTTCAATGTATGCTGCAAATACATGCAAGATTTCAGACTCTCGAAAGTGATATCTCGGGGTTGCTTATAGGTGCCGAAAGTAGCAATAATAGTCGCTCGTAATTTCCGGTAGACCTTAGGATTACGGGACAAACTCCAGAGTGCCCAGCCTAGTAAGCCAGCTGTAGTATCTCTTCCAGCAAGTAGCAAGTGTAAGAGCTGATTTCGAACCTGGACAGGGTCGGTTATGGACTCGACAAGCGCATATAAGAACACGTAAGTGCCCTTTGGCTTCTCATTGCCCAGGCTTCTCTTATGTTGCAAAGCAGCGTGGACAAAATGGTCAACGAATTTGTGAATTTTATGAACGTCCTCCTGGAAGCGTTTGGGGTTATACAGCCAGTAGAGCCCGGATAACCGGGTGCGGATTCCTAAGACAGCAGTGCAGCGATCAAACGCATCAACAATCGAGTGTAAATCGGAGTTTGCCGAGCTACCGTTAGTCTGGGAGTGAACACTGGTACCAAAAAGGAGCTCAGTGGCGGTATCAATTGTAAAGCGGAAAAAAAGAGGCTTCAGATCAACAACTTGGGTCCATCCTGAAGTGCCTGTTATCAACGACTGGATCATAAGCTTGAAATGGGTTTCTTCAAGCTCAAGGTCTGCGATCTGGGCACGAGCAAACTGCGGTCGAAGAAGCGCTCGAGAGTGTTCCCTATGCTATATGTTAGTGTGCATAGAGGGTGTCTCGAGAGGCATCCACCAACATACCAAAACTTGCCGTCTGCAGTGAAGATCCCGCTACCCAATAGAGGTGCAAAGTTATCGCGTCGAATTGGCCCTATCTCGAAGTCTTGGAACTGAGTTGCGAGCATGGCCTGGATGTTGGGAGGATCGATTGTCATGATCTGTTTGGTGCCCAAAATGGTCTGCTCGTATGTATAATCCTTCTGCTCTTTGTAGATCTTCAGGTACTCGGTCGGAACCTGGCCTTTCCGGTCTGCATTGAGCAGCCTTGCTACATGGTCGATGCCCCATAGACGTTTGTTGATTCTAACAGGTGCACGCTGACAACCGAGGCCCTCTGCACTCTGTGAGCGGAGGTAGGACGTCAGCATTCGCTGTAAAAACCAAAAAACCGCAAATGGGACTAATAGGTAGGCTCCCAAGCTCGTGAAGTACCACATCGTATAATTAAGTAATCAACGATTCAAAAGTTTGTCCTCGGTTCCTACGGATACTCGCTTTTGTGGATGATAATCTAGGAATGTTGGCATCGCCTACGGGAGTGGGTGGCAGCCGAGGTCCATTATATAGCTCACCCATCTCCTCGCCAAATGTATCTGGAACTTCCAGAGGTACGTAGGTGGGTCCACGACAGGTATCAGAAGCCAAGCCAGTCACGCATTTAAGGATTTCTGTGCCCCGAAACAGGGTTTCCATTGTCAAGTACGATGTACATAGTGGGGCTAAAGGTGACTAGTTGGCTCCAGCCACCTAGACAGCAAAAGGGATCCCTGCTACCCGTTATGCCTGTAGATGCACTTGTCGGCGACACGCACAAGCATAATACAAGCAATTCACTTGATTTGACAGGGAGGGGGTGAGTTTGTAAAGAGACGTAGTGAACATCGCTGTATTTCAGTGTCGTCGGCGTCGTCATGAATTATCCGCCGGCCAATCGGGACAACTAAAGGGTGATTAAGGTAGAAGAAACTGATTCTAGCCTGGAAAAATGGCTGCTTGTGGAAACCTCTTAGTACTTCAACTCTACATAATGATGACTGTGATGGCTGCGCTGGAATATTGTTGTTTGATCGACCGCAAAGGAGAAGCACTGCTCGGATAGCAAAACCCTAATGGAATTACGAGGTGCCGAATGCCGATTGATTGACGAAGGTGTGACATGGCTACTAAACGACCTACCATACACCCTCTTGGCCAGGAATAACAATAAACCAGTCAGTTGACTGAGTGTGGGGCACAGCGCGGGCAGGCTCGAGCGAATCAAACTTTCTGATTCAGATGAAAAGTTCTAATTCGGTAGAAAAAAAAAGTGAAAAAAAAGATATTACTCAACCACCCCACTTTCCGCACAGCCCTACATCCCGCGCATCCCGAAAACCTCTCATTACCATCCATACCCATCACTTCTATCTAACACAACATTTTCTATTTTACTCTCAACAATACTATCTTTTAAGGATACCCTATGTTTTACACGATAAAGAAGTATTGTAAAAGAGCCGTAGTCAGGAATAGTGTAATTACAAACGTAGGTCTTCTATTAACAGAAGCTGGATCATAGGTTCCTAATCCCTAGCTTCTTCCTAGCTAAAAGGGCCCCGCACCCTGAGACAGTTGCGTAAACTATATTATTACATAACTACGTAATCCTTCTTATATCATGTTGCGGTTTATTCCCCTATAACAGCTGCTGTTGTATTCTCCTTCAACAAGTATACCGAGTATAACGTCTAAATCTAGTAACTACAGATAACTAGATAATGTCATAAGCTATTGTGGTGTCCATAGTTCTCAACCGATGACACGTGTCATATCACGGACACGTAGAGTATACAGCCATTGCTCAGCTTAACCTCCACCAGAGAGGAGGTCAACCATGAATACTATTACCTAGCTTGACCTACCTTCGTTGTTACTTATCGTTTCGCTGCGTGCTCGTCTTGTTACCCTGCTTTATCGTTCTGCTTCACTATTCTCTTGTTTCTGCATCTTCGCTCCCGCTGCACTACAGCACTGCGATACCCGTGCTGCTTTACCGTCGCTCTGCGCAGCTCCGCGACACCGCAGTGCAACAAGCCCGGCACTACCGCAGTCCACGCCCTCTGTCAGATCCGCAACGACTGCTAGGAGGACTGTGTCAGACAGTATATAGCCTCTAGATTCTAGATAAGCTTTTTTCTTAGACAGCTATATTCTCTATCTTAATAATGCTCAAGGCAACAAAGAGTATATAAACCAGAGATATTCCTACCTTATAGATAACTATTAGTCTTAGTATAAGATACATAACACCTTTCTTTATTTATCTAACAGATCTCTATAGTATTCTAAGTGTTAAGTATTTTCTTCTCTAATATATAAAGTAAATGATAAGATATAAGATGTAAAAAGTAAGAAAGGTAAAGACTAGTAATATAATAGTAGAGATTTATGTCAGGGCTTAACGAGACAAGCGCCTAACTGTGTATAAAAAGTCCTATGTTTTCAAGCGGTAGTTACTCTTTCGTTACCGGGGCGTAATACAACCACCACCATCTCATTGACCCCCCACCTTTCTATGGGCCTCTCAGCTGCTGCCTAACTGCTGACACGGGATCGGCTTATCCCAACACTCGAACTACGCAGCGCCATCGAGCTCTATCAACCTCGCTAGCAAAAATCCAAAAATGATCCCGTCCACCGTGACTTAACAAAGGATTTCCTCTCGATCAATTTTCTTTCCCTACGCATGCAACCCCCAAAATACATCGATCTCACGCATGATTAGCTCTGGCGCGGTCATCACGAAGTCGTGGCTGCCAGGCAAGACCTTCCACATTACATGCTCCTGGCCTCCAAGTAGTGGCAGTCCATTCTTTTCGTACCACACAGCGTTGACAAACTCGTCTGCATCACCAATTATCACAGCTGTGTTGCTCATCTTTCGCTTTGCTAGCGCCCGCCAGACCCGCTGCTGATTCGTCAAGGGCGAGAATCGCGCACAGGACGCAAAGGCGGGGACGAAGCCGCGGTGATGCGCCACTATCCATGGCATATACGCGGACATCCGCTCTTGAAGTGACAGCTTGTTGATGCTTGAACTAGCGGTCCTGAAATCGGTCGGATTTTTGTCAGTCTTCTGAGGTGAGCAATGTTGCTCTTTCATCCGACCGCTGTTTGTAGTGCTTCGCAATTTACCACGCATCAGGGCATGCGATACACGCTTCGGTACGAGACCTGACTTGAACAAGAACCAGAAGGTCAAGCCAAGATCGGTTGGGCGGATGAGTCCAGCTGGAGCGAGCAGAATCAGGCTTGAAACCATGTGAGGAAAGGTAACGGTAAATGAGGCAGCGATGGCTCCACCAAGTGAATAACCAATCACTCTTAAAGAGTTGGAACCTGTCCATGAAAGTGGAGAAGAAGCCAGCGCGAGCAGAACCTGAGTTGTGTAAAGGCGGATGTCGTAAGGAAGGTCGCCGACGCCATCTGAAAACCCCCGACCAAAAAGGTCGAATAGCAAAACCCGACAACCGCGGGAGACTAGAGCTTCAGCTATAGGCCCCAGGGTCATTGTACAAGTGGACATGCCATGTATCAGAACGACTTTTGGCCCCGTCTCCGGTCCCCATTCGTAGACGCGGATGGAGCCGTACTTAATTTTATGAGTAAGATCAACATCTAAGGCGGGGGACAAAGACAGCTTACTTCGGTTTCAACGTCGCGGGCGCCCGGAAATAAGTCAGGCTGGTAAGGTAGCTTTTTAATCTCATCTTCGGGGAGAGAAGCAATAATGTGAAGGGGGGAGGGGATTATCTGCGGATCAATTGGATTCAGACTATAATAAGCGATGAGAAGGAAGCAGAATGTTGCAAAGGCTGTAACGGCAATCAATGCAACGTCCTCCATTTCGATTGCCATCTGAGGAAAACGTTTGTGTGCCGTGATGGAGGAAACGAGTCACCTTTAAACAAGCAAATGATACAGCTGGTGCGGGTATTTCGGCAAGGCATGAACGGCATCGAATGACTGATCCTGCAAAGGTAGAATTAATTAATGTAACTGGCTGGAAGTGTCAGACCAAAAGTAAATTTCTGCAAGGATGATGGTGCATGGTACGTAGGTAGGCAGGTTTTTATTTCGTCCGGGCGGACGCACCCCAGAGGGCCTTTGCACTAAGCTGTTTCCGCGTCATACAGAGCTTCCATAACTAATCACCCGAAGCCCTACAAATTCCAACTTTGAATGACTGGCCCAATCCGATGCATGTGCCGTTACAGGTCTGCTTAAAGGCCGATTTCTCCAAGTGTTCAGCATCCTATCCTCAGCAGCTGGAGCACGGTCTATCAGAATAAGACTGTACGATGTGTGTGGGATTCGATCTGGACAGTGAGTTTGCCTGAGTTTTTCGGTCCCTGTCAAGCCTCCCTGTTAAGCCTCCCCGTTGCAATGGCAAATTTAATCGCCGCTCGTACTGCCTGCAAGTCTGGCGCCCATTCATCTCCGTCAGACGCAGCCTTTCCTCCCAAAAGAACGAGAGGTTTCCCATCTTTATTCGTAAGCATTTCAGCATGCCTTCCCGCTGCGTTATCCGCCTTATACATCGGAATAGAAAATGCTCAACCGTCACAGATGCTTAATCACATTCGCACGGATCCAACTCCGGTGCGCCGATCTTGTGCAGAAAGCTGTTCAGGCTGGCCATTCCGGTGCAGAGGTGAACCAGCACATCCGCTTCCTTCCTCTTTAGTAGGTCATATGGAGTACAGTATGCTTGCCAGGCAGTGCCGTGTCTATCGCCTTCAAGTATTTCCTAACTCTTTCTAGCGGTGTTTTATGCCAAGCCACGCCCCGAGTGGGAAAAGCGCAAAAACCTGCTGTCTCTAGCCTGCACCAGCAGCAGCCACGTCAAGGTCGACCACCGCCCTTGCGCAGATCCACACGGCGACGCACGTCCTTATCGAACTCGTAAACTCATGGCTTACGAGGACTCTCTTGGTAATGATGTCTATGGGACGTATTAACTGGGGACGAAGACTTGAGACTGGCCTGCGAGCCTGCCAGACCCAGGTTGAACTTGAGCACAGCTGGTTCATCATGGCCCGTGGATTGCCTCTGGATCAACCAAGACCCTCAAGAAAGACGACTGCGTGATCGGTAATGCGAACGGATACCTCTAGTTGTGCTTTGGGGATAATACCACCCGTGATCTGGTCCGATGGCTCACCCTCCTGCAGCTGCCTCGCCATTGGCTTGATTGCAAACTCGCGTCTTCGGAGACTGCTGGCGTGACGCCGTTTTTGGTATCTGCGAACCCACAATATATTTCTTTGAGGCTTCTGCTCTCAGGGCGGGTTACCACAGGTTCTCCCAGAGACCACAGACAGTGCCGCAGACTACGTTGACATCGTGTGGCAACCCCTGCTGTAGCGTTCTATACGTGGCTGACGGAGAGAGATGGTGGATTGGGGGCTCTTGTCGTCAAATGGAGCGTGGGAAGCAAGTGGCGACTTGGCGGTTGCGTCTGAAAGTGGCATGATGGCCGAAATGGTCGAGCTTCCGTTGGGCATGCCGGGAGAAGTCCAACGCATCTCGTCTCTGGTTCTGGTCAGCGATTTCTTGGTTGAAATCATCTCTTGTATCCGGGCCGCCCACTTCGCCATCAGAATCCGAAGTGTCTGCGTTACTGATAAACCCTGAGTGGTTCGGGTCAGGGACAACGTCAAAGCTGGCCAAGTCAGCCTCTTTCTGGTTCGCATGGTATTGGGTAGGAGTACTGTGTTGTGCGCAGGGAAGGTTCTAGATGAAGAGACGTCAGTTTATGTTTGCACATCCATTCTATCACAATGGCTCCATGACTGACATGCGCCACAAGCAGCGTGGCTCTCTGCCGCGCTGACACCAGCATCACGGGTCGCGGTCCCATTCATACGCACTATTTAACTTTGAGAGAGACTTTCGTAACCGAAAATGCTTTTTGGGCCAAAGAAGATGGACGGCGTGCGTCCATCAGCGTTGCAATGTCGGAACTGCGACTGGGAAGGCGGAGACGGATGGGGATGCCATGGTTAAGGCGCACACTTGTGACGAAGAGGAGCGCATGGTTAGTTCGGTCTGGTCGGAAGCCGCCGTTAACCCGGCCGTTGCGCAGCTTCCCTTCCCAAAGACGTTTTCAACACTGACACCAACTCACTACTAGCAACTCTTCCGCTCTCACTTCATCACATCTTCACATCCAAGGCGACTGCCGACACGCTCGCCAAACAAGATACCTGGGTCAGTCCAAATCCAGTGACCAACCCCCATCACTTGCTCGCTGTCCTTGAACTTTATCTCGCCCTTCCGCGACCTACCCTAACCTTCCAGATTCAAGCCCTCAGCATTCCGACCCAACGTCCGGACACCCAGACCCCACCATGCAGGGCGACCTCCGAGAAGCTGCCCCGACGACCGCAAAGCGTGCCCCGTCTGCCTCGGCTAGCGAGACCTCAGCCAGCGCAACACGCCGCCAGGCCATTTGGGACGCTCTCTACCCCCATGCGGCGCCCATGACAGTGAGGTGAGCGCCCTCCTCTTGCGCCTCGTCCCATGGACCAGGGCCATGTTGCCAGCTAACCAAACCGTGTGCCCCGGCAAAACAGATCCGCTGCCCTCCGAGACGTCGCCCGAAGCGACGCGCAAAAACCCCAACCCCTCGAAGCCGGGGCCGGCACCAAAGCTTACGGTCTCGATGCCGCGATGCCCAACGAGGGCAAGCCTGACGAACGCCCGAACGGTAATCGTGCCAAGAAAGATGGCGGCCGTGGCAAAACCGATGCTCCCGCGCAAGACCCCTTTCCCGAGACACCCGCCCGGCTCAAGCAGATCATACGCTGACCAGAACGCTCTTTCAAACATCGCCACAGCCCCAATGAGTACGGTGGCTTCTGCTTGGCGCGCTTGCTCTAGATGGTGACGGAGTTCAAATGGTGGTAAGAACTAAGTGGGAGACCAAGTGGGGGGACAAAAACGAGCGGACACTTTCATAATTTTGTCTTCCTTTCCGCAGCGGTACCTCATTTGATATGAACAGGCCCATCGAGATTGCAGAGCAAGATGGTTCCTCTCAATATAAGGGAGTTTCGAATACTTTTCTGTTTTTTCTAATGGTCTCAGGGTGCTGCTCTGGCTGTGGTGATCATCTCTCACTTTTGTGCCCCACCTTGGGGACCCACCGCAGCGAGCGCCTGGTCGGTACCTTTTGAGGAAGGAAGGGTCTCTGGTTTCGTTTTACATAAGCATCTGGAGTGGAGCCTCGGTCGCGGTCTGCCAGGCGACTACGCCACAAGTGGCGCCGGTCGTGGGCTGCTGGAAGAACCCCTGGTACTGGATGAAATGGTCTTGGAAAGACTGTATCAAGCCCGGGCAAACGCCAAGTCAGTCCATGAAGCTCTCACAAAAGGTACATAGACGGATAAGATAAGCACCTAAATCATGGCCCCAGGCCGTGTCAGTTTGCTCTCCGGGCTGTGTTTGCACTAATCACGTTCCCAACACCTTGTTGTTAGGAGGTTCAATTGGTCAACGCCCAAGGTCAGTGCAACAAGGATCCCTAGAATCTTGGCCGCCCAAATATGTAGAACCCGCCCCGTTCCCACCACCCGCTGCTTCTTTTCATTTCAAAAGCATCAAATGCGTCAGAACACAGATGGATGATACGACGACGTAATAGATTGAGGGTGAGGATGACATTGTCCTCATTGTGCCGAGCGTCTCAACTAGCATGATTTGCCATCGACGTCAGACACTCGGGTCGGGCATTGGGGGTCAAGTCAGTCTTCAGAAGCCTGAGCTAGAACGAATGTTGACATGCACATGGAATCACAACAAGGCCAGCGCAGGGCATTGTAACAAGCTTTTATTATTGGATACTTCTCACGGCTTCTCGTGGCGAAAACAATAGCCAAGATAACAGGGTGAGGATGCGGCCAGTGCAAGAGCCCGACATGTTTCAAGAGCAAATGGTAACAGTTCATCATACCATCATATCAGTCCCCTGCTGGCAATGCAATCAGGCCATTCAATGCTTCATCTCGTTGACATGGACACCAGGTGACCAGAGACTTCTGCACGGCATTAGCCAAGACGTTGTACGCTCGCAGCATGACCCTGCACGTCCTGCACGCAGCCTGCACCGCCTTGGATCTTTCATCGTCTCGTTGTGCGGATGGTTCCACTAAGGAGCTCGCACCATGTCTGCTGTGCTTCGTATTGACGATGAACCTAGAGTGGTTACACTTTGGCAACGGATGATACAAGAGGGTGCGGGTTCAGGTGGTTCAAAGTGTAGTTGTACCTCCGAACTCCTCCCGAGAGAAGCTGAGCTCGTCCAGGGGCTTTCCGTTCAGGCCGTAGATGCTTCCAGCAAGACGACCTGCTGCCACGTTTACTCACGAGCCTGGATTCGCAGGAGATGGCGTAGATGAGGCTTCCGAGGGCGGTGTCGGGCTGCTTGCGCTTGAGCTCGTTGAGGTGGTCCAGGCAGGCGCGGCTCAAAACAACATGTCTGCCAAGGAATTCAGGCAAAACTGATGAGGCGGTACAGAATGACTTGGAAACTGCTTGTAGGCGGTGTAGAATGTTCCCGGAGCCGTCGGATGAGGATCTTGGGAAGAAGGGAACAATAGCGTGAACCATTGGGCCCGTCATTTCCCGCTTCCACGCCGCACCTTGCCTATACCCTCGCGACACCCTCCCGAGGCATCGCCTATCCATTCATCCTGAATTCCTTCTTCCTGTCACCATTAGTTTGCCAGTCCCCGGCCGCGGTATGCCCGTTGCCCCTCGCGTGTTGTGCCGGCTGGCAGGTTTTCGATCCGGCCATGATTGCTTCAGTTTTAGCCGAAGGCAAACATATCGGCACTTTTCTCGTGCATCACGCGAAACGAAGCTGAAATGGCATGCTCGTCTTGAGAGTCTTCTTCTTCTGCCCCTTGGCCTCTTTACAATGCTAATGAGATCACCGTGATAGCCCCAAACCATTGGGTCTTCGTTCCAGCAACCCAGAACCAGCCAAACTGCCGAGCAACTGTCCCATCTCACAACCGCGATTCTGTCAACGGCGACTGGCGCCTTGACATTTGGAGCCCTGCACCCATTACTTTCCCGCTCCGGACCTCGTCATAGTCGTTCTCTACCGCTTTGCCATGATCCTTTATTGTCATCAGCAAAGTTGAAGAGACCTTCTAGTCTAAACTATGGAGATGGCGGAGGCTAGTTAGTCATCAACCAGCCGACTACCACAGCACTATGCTTGGCGGCAACGCTATATAATTAAGTTATGATCGATTATCCATCACATACGACCATACCCACTGGAAAACTCGGGATCCCGTCCGCTCTCCCATAGATAAGCCAGTGAGGGCCGGATTAGTAGTTGGGTCGGTGACGACCAGCGAATACCTGGTGTTGTATGTTTTTGTCTTTTAAGGGTCTGAGTTTTCTGTTTTGCCCTGCACATCGCCATTGTTCCCTTCAAGCTCACCGCCGAGACAAAACACCTCCGACCGGACAGGTGCGGACACCTGACACTCCGGACGCTGCACCTCTCCCACGGAGTTGTGCACTGCATCACCTAGACACCACGCAAATTAACCCTCCCCGCGACACGATTATTCATCCTCTCTCTTAAATCTCTCTGCATCACCATCTCCCCGCAGCGTCTTTGCCCGGCTTCAGTCCATGGGTCTAACTTGCCGAATGAGAAAATAGAAGAACTGCTGGCCGCATCGAGACATTTACCCAAGCCTTAGTCAATTCGAGACCTCCGTCACCACCCAGTACGAAGTCGGCGTCCCCCATGTTTGCGCTTGTTTCTCAGACGACGATGTTGAAGCATTGATCGACGCCATTCAGGACGACATCCCTCCTGCTCGAAATCCCCAAATCTACAGTTGCCTCAGAGCACTTACAACGCCCTCCAGCCCAGCCACGAGGCAACGCCAGCTGTCCAACATTATCTTCCGTCCGAAGCTTCATGACAGTCATCCGTTGAGTCTCCAGGACGCCCTCGCCGGGACTTACCAATTGCGTCCATCGAAAACGACTTTGACCAGTTCTCAAAGGTTGCATCTATTCCCATAGGGACACGAGACGTACTGAACACCATTCTGAGAGGATCGAGAGAACCCACGGCTGACTTACATCTCCAGGCCAACAACGAGGACAGAGACCCGGGATGTTTCGAGTTTGGAGGAGATGTTTCACAGGATAATGCTGGCAACGACTGCGCCTTCAACTTCGGTTGTGTTGACATCTTCATTGCGGCCGCAAATCCCGACAATCTCTTCACAAACAACAGCTTCAGGGCAGACAGCAGCTCATCTCATCGCGAATTTGACGGCAACGGTTCTGTTCAAAATCAGCATCTTCTCGACACTACAAACAACACATCGTCACATTGCAATCACGACGAAACCAGCCCGGACAACCATCAGCACCCCTTTAACGTAAGTGGCAGCGTCTTTTTTTGATCGCCGTCCCAAACACAACGGCCCAGCCAAACTCCATATCTCTCTTGACCTCGACACTTTAGGTAGCGTCTCGTCCCCTTGCAACCATTTCAACGCAGAGGTCGCTGTTGCAACAGGTTCACCGTCGGTTAAGTAGCCGCAACGCTTTCCGAATAGACCTTGCTTAGGCGGAGCACGGTGACGAGTCGAAGGTGGGAGCCAATAAGTCTCTTAGGCGCCGCCGCAGCCCCCAACTGGAACTTCTCATCACAAAAATAAAAGCAGTAGCTCTCAGGGGGCTTGGACGACGTTACCCAGCTCCCGGGCTCTACGAGATGAATACCAAGAGCGCAAGCCGATGGTGTTCCGACGATACAATCGAGATTGCGCCGAGGTAGAAACCCGTTACTACAACATTTCGCCAGCCCGTCTCGCTGTTGGATAGTTAAGCATTGTGGTGTCCACGCTTCATGTCAAGATGCAGGCTATGATGGACGAAGCAAGAGACCGCCAGATATACAGAAGGCGTGATAAGAGAGAAGGAGAAGCCAGCCCGTTACAGCACAAGGTGGCAGATCAGTTAGCTGGACGCGGAGGCAGAGTGAGAGACCGGCAAAGCGAGCAGAATCATCGTCTGGTCTAGGATTAAGTTTTGGTTATCAGGTCATCACAATCGCCCTTGGGTCGCGAAGTGCGTCAGAGACTCGTTGTTTCGTTGCGACTGTGGAACTGATGGACAGACCGGAATTCGGTCAATGTATGGGTTGCTGGGTGACTGAATGGGAAAACGAGACGAGTCGGAGGAGCGGTTAGAGTACAGGGCGGTGAGCGAAAGAGAGGGGGCTCGAAAGATGGATTGAAGGCGACAAATTGGAGACTTTGAGCGGCTGTTCATGCTGGGGGCGTGGAAAAGAGCAATGCAAAAGCTGCACATGCCCAGTCCTCTGCACGACCTAGCCAGCAGCCTTCACCTGCCGACTCCGACGGTCACCGCCCAGCTCTCGAGACGACACCCTCTTCGTTGAACGAGGCCTGCCTTAAGCAGCCCCGCCGGAAGGTTGGCTTGATGCAGTATATCCTCAAAGAGACCTGCCAACATGCAGGTTTGGTATCTCTATACGCCTAGGAACCGCTACGTCTCGTTTGGGCAGCTTTTGGTTCCAAAGCACGGAAACTCAACTGGGCGCCACAACGAGCTTGGTAGCAATTTTCTTCTACATTAATCAATGGCCTCCTTGGTTCTGCTGCAGCAAACCGCGCGATGAATTTCATGCGTTCGAGTAAATGTTCACAACCGCTTGTCCAGACCTCCCCCGCGCATAGTTCATACCCTCATGGCTGATCAGACATAGGCCGGCTTGAAAAGATGAGAGATGTAGCGCAGGAAGACGAACGATGACTTGGAGATCGGGATATGTTGACGGACACACACCGCACTCCTCAACTCATCGCATCTGAACCCCTTAAATGGGATAGATGTCCGCCATTCCCTACGCCCAGGCCCATGACGCCCACCGTCCGATCCTCACCACGCCTCATGTACGTATATGGGCTGCCAAAATCTTGGAGACAGCTGTTGAGATGTCGAGGTCGCCTCCAACACCAACCAGTCGATCCGCCTGGTACTGGCAGTGATGGGGTCAAGCCTGTCACAACGTCTCAAAGCCCTCGGAACACATCTCGCTTCGCAGCCACTCTCTGCAGCTTTCTTTCGCCTGTCTCGAAATACGTGGAATGGAGGAAAAGAAGGGACGACAAAGTTCACTCCTTCGGGCTTGCGGCTTATTCAACTTCATGCTCCGCACCCATCCATTTTCCCCCTTACCCTGTTTCTTTCCAGCTCCTCGTGGTCGTAGGAAGCCACAGGACCACCAATGAAGACCCCTTACTAGTCCCATTGCTACCACTATAAACATATACCCGTTCTTGTGACAACGAGAAGAAACGCTTCGAGCTAAGCCCTCTTCACCACAAGACCAGCGGATATCAGAGCTCTCCTGCCGGAAACAGCAGTCACTACAACATGCCTTTATCTCCCTGGCTACGACGACACCAACAATCGGCTTTTGTGCGCGGTTGACGCAAAAAGGAACAGTGGGACACTTGGCAAGATCGTCAAGATTTGGCAAATCGAAGTCAACCGCGTGCTTTTTGCCATCGCCCATGATTACACCCACCAAGGCGATGACAGCCGTGTTAAGCATCGACGTCGATTTCTTGGTGACTGTCTCTCAGCCAACGAGGGAACCAAAGGCCAACATTCTCGAGTTCCTTGGGGGCACGATACAAGCGGCAGCTTTCATCAGACCTACACAACAATTACTGAGTGGTTAATTGAAAGGTGAATCCAGGGTAATTTTGGACAGATATCTAACCGTAATACGGGCCTGGCGACTTGAACTATTTTGAGGACGTTATAAATACTACTGCCTAGGCCATTAAGGCTATATATATATATACATATAGTAAAGTCTTAAAGACAGGTACGTTATGCGAGGTTAAGCTGATATATAGAAATTTCGCTAACGGTAGCAGGGCTATAACAACTTTTGGACCGGATCAGCTGGATAGTTATTTAATAGCGGCATGTCGGTGACCGAGGGACCTTACAGCGGACGTTAAGCTCAGAAGAGGCTGGCGGTAACGAATGAAATGGAATCCGGAAGGTCGTCTGGGCGGCGCGCCCGACTGCGGGTGTAACTAGGCTGTGAAGGTGGCGCACTCGAGCATTGGGGCGGATGGCTGTTGTAGTCATGTAGCCAAAAGGCCATTAGCTGATGATGTGACAAGCCGAAATGATAGTCGTTGCCAACAATGGTTCCACAAGCACGATACAAGGCCATAGGCCCAGGGCCATAGTAGTAGGGCACTAAAGTGGCGGCATTAGTAGCCTATCTGTCTGTAGAGGAGGGAAGACCTGACTGCAGGCCGGAGCTCCTACGGGGGGCCCGATAGGCACCTTACAGACTACACTACTGTTCATCTAACACCATCTGAAACGTTTCTAGAAATGAATACTCCCAATCCTTCTCTATCTTTGTTGGCTGCCAACCCAGTTCATATGCTAGAACTGGCTTGGTAGCAGAACTGAAAAATGTCAATTTGAGGTCGTGATGCTCTGTAGTGAGCAATAGAAAACTTACCATGCTGCGTAGCCCATCTCAGCCATTTCGGGAGGCATGTTCAACCACTTAGAAGCAGCCTCTTCCAATTTCACGGACTTAGGCTCAGCTGACTCCAATACTCCTGAAACCCACTTGTCGTCTCCGCTCCGCAACCACGATCGGAGCGGCAGCGTCGACTCCAGCATGCAGGGAGGTAGCAACACAGAGCAAGTGGTTAACTGACACAATTGGAAGGGTCATGGACACTGGGCCTGACACAACGAGGCTTAGTCCGGGACAACTCGTCTTCTTCGATCCCTACATCTTGGGTCGGGGTGATTCCGACTCAAGATACGTTTCCGGCTTCATGGAGGGTTTTAATGAAGGAAGTCGCAGACTCTCCCGAGAGGTGTGACGGGACTCGACGTACGCTGAGTATGCGAAACTGCCTTTGGAGAATTGCCATGCTTTGGACGAGCAGCGATTTATGGGCAACTTGAACGATGGAGGACTCGGGTACAGCCTGGAGGACCTTACGCATCTCCTTAGTATGCTGGTTCCCTTCGGCGGCCTCGCTGATATTGACGTCAAGGCCTGGGATACGATCATCATAGCGCCTGCTACGGGACGTTATGGCAGCGCCGCTGTACACCTCGCACTTGCTATGGGCGCCCGGGTTATAGCCATCGGGCGGAACGTTGCCGTCCTCGCTCAGCTGGGCTCTATCAGCCAGCGTCTGACCACCGTCCGGAACACGGGAGATGCTGAAGAGGACACCAAGTCGCTACGCTCGGTAGCCCCTGCCGGGGTAGACGCGTTTTGGGATATGTCGCCTCCGGGGGCAGGAAGTTCGTCTCATTTTCGCAGCGCCTTGGATGTCTTAAAACACGGCGCCCGAGTCAGTCTCATGGGCAGCGTGTCGTCGGGCGTCAGTTTTGACTACATGCAAGTCATGGTGGGTGGCCTGACGGTCAAGGGTACGTGGATGTGTACTAGTGCACAGACAAAGAGGCTCATTGATATGGCCGAGTCGGGAGTTCTATCGCTGGGGCAGAAGACTGGGAGCTGGTCGATTCGCGCTTTTCGGCTGGAGGATTGGAAGGAAGCGCTGGATACGGCCGCTGAGCGAATTGAGTCTGGCGAGGTTATCATTACCCCACAAGAGTTTGCGAGATTTGAGGAGTAGCTGCACCGCAGCAAAAGTAGCAATAGGATAGATATCCTGCAAGATACGGATTTATCTCGTAGCGATGCCTGAGAGAAACACTGCATCCGCCAAACCAAACTAGTGCTTCAATATACACCGTCGAGCTTTAGAAAGTCCACAGAATACATTTTCTTGTCCAGTTAAGGTACAGTGAACACTGCGATGGACGTTTGCCCTGATCCATGGATATCATGGTATGTCACATTAGCACAACAGCAATATAGTGAGTCTCCATCTATTTACTGTTGAATATCATGCCGGCCCAAACTTTCAAAGCGTCCGGTAATTAGGTATTACTTGCATATTGGTGGAGCATCATTCACTGAAAGAACGCGCTCCTTATTTAGGACTGGTAGCAGATAATGTCACGGGAAAAGGATAAATATATGAAAAGTAAGGAAAGAAATCCATGCTAGATAAATAGGCTGTTTGCGTTTTACTATTAGACATTTTTAAGTGCGTGATAAGTGTCAGTACAAGATGATAATAGGAATGCAGCGTGGAGGGTTTATACGCCGTTGGAACTATGAGCAGCCTCAGCGGCGGATTGTTGCGAAGTTTGTCTTTTGGCTAACTCAACCATCCTACTTTCCGCGCAACCCCACATCCCGCGCACCCCATCCAACCTATTATCATTAGGTTATACGTACTATAATTATAAAGCAAACTATACTAGACCGCTTCTACTACTGACGAAGCTTTAAGATTGTATTTCTATGCCTTTGAATGCATCGTCTAGGTTTAAAGATAACTCAATTACCCCGCTTTCCGCGCAACCCTATTTCCCGCGCATCCCGAAATCCCCTCATCACCATCCATACCCATCACTTCCATCCAGCACAACATTTTCTATTCTACTTCAAACAACGCCATCTTTTGAGGATATATTATCTATTATACGATGACGCGATATACTGAGCATGAGCTCCAGCGGGCTCTTTGGGCTATCGCAGATGGGCATGGTATCCGCCAGGCAGGTCGCGAATGGGGCATCCCTGAGTCTACCCTACGAGATCGCCTTAATGGCGCGCAGTCTAGAGATATTGCCTTTGCTGGATTGCAGAGGCTCTATTGTACCCAGGAAGATTTGCTGGCTGGATGGATAAGTACCTAGTGTGCCCTAGGATTGGCTTTTACCTATCAGTAAGTCAAGGGCCTGGCTGAGCGTATGCTGGGCGATGCCTAGCAACTACTTAGGAGGAAGTGGATGCGACGATTTCTACGCAGAAACCCATCTATCAGAACCCAGAGATACAGAGCAATCAATGCTAGGCGTATTAATAGAGCATCTACTGATATTATCCAGGACTGGTTTTATTGCCGCCTCGATCTGCTAGTAGTCAAGACTATTAAGCCAGCTAACCGATAGAATATAGATAAGACTGGGATCCTAGAGGGTAGAGGGACTAATGGGCTAGTGCTGGGCTCTGCAGAGACTAGATACGTCTAAAAGAAACAGCTAGGATCGCGGGCATAGGTATCGCTAATCGAGTGCATCTTAACTGCTGGTAACTTTCTGTATCCCCTTGTTATACATAAGGGCAAGTCAGTCCAGCAGCAGTGGTTCCTTCTAGATCTCCAGCCTTATGCTGGATAGTCGTTTACAGCTATAGATAATGGCTGGACGACTGACGAGACTGCCCTTGAACGGCTGAAAAAGGTCTTTATCCCTCAGACTGCCCCTAGCCAGCCTGGCGAGGCCAGGCTGCTGGTCCTAGATGCCCATCACAGCCATACAACAACAGAATTTATGTGGCGATGCTTCCGGAACAATATATACCTCCTATTTCTACTGCCGCATACGTCACACGTCCTTCAGCCTCTAGATCAGTCAGTCTTTTGACCTCTTAAGTTTGCCTATAGGAAGTATCTAGGGTATCTAGATCTATAGAACGATTTAACAGTTGTAGGCAAAAGGAACTTTATAGACTGCTATAGAAAGGCACGTCTAGACGCCCTGACTAGTCAGATTATAAAGAGTGGCTGGAACCATACTGGCTTATGGCCAGTTAATATAGTACGACCTCTATCTAGCCCCTTTGTATCTAAGTCAGTCAGCCAGACAGCTAGACAGCCAGACAGCCAGACAGACGGACTATTAGGAAGCCAGCAGTGGGATGATGCTGTATCTAAAGTCCTATGGTCAACACCGCGTAAGTCTGCTGACCTCTAGCGTCAGCTGCGACTATTCAGTCTGATGAGGGAAAACACCCACGATATCTATAAGTCAAAGCACCCACTTTTCGGCCACCCCTGCATTTCGGCCACCAGAAAATCGAAGCTATCGCAACAACACCACCCTTT
>LFIW01001822.1:0-27219 GCA_001625285.1 Colletotrichum incanum
GGCCGGCACGTCAAAGGGCCGAAAGGAACCCGGAAGGCCATGCTCGGTAGCTGGAGGTTCGTGGGGCCGCACTGTTGCTGCGTCACAGCGTTCTGGCGTACAGTCTGCATTGCAAGCAGCAGTAAGGTCTTCTGGGTGGACCTCAACTACTATACACACACACACACACAATTTATTACGCCCGGCGGCGAAGCCGAAAGGGCACCTAAACTGGTTACATATACATTGCTGAGCTTGTGTCCTTGTCTCCTTGAAGCCCATAAGTGATGTCTCTGTTTCCTGCTTACTCCTCTATGTCTGCCGTCTCGCTTCGGATTCCCGTGATTTGGTTGTATTTTTAGCTTGCCATCTTAAAGCCTATTCTCTAAGTGTTTAACGTCCTATCTACGGCGGCTGAAGCGGTGCCTGCTGTTTATGGCACGGGTTGTTAGATAGTTAAGGTTATATCGGCTCTAATGTAGTAAGGGGTGTCCTTTAATCCCGTCTCTTAACGCCTTACGTCTAGACGGCCTGTTACTAGCGTAAATCGTATTATCGCTAAAACCGCTTATATGTTTAGCGTCTATTTGTTATCGTCTAAGGGGCTCTTGCCTCCTAGGTAGAAGGAGATATTGCTTCTCTACGTCTTAGTACACTAAAGCATCTTAGTTCGGAACGTTATCCATCTAGTACATCAGAACAGAAAATGCTCTACTGTTTCTGCTGCCTGTCTACATCCGCATAAATCCGAGGGTGTCGCGTCGATCTGATGTAAATAGTAGTTCAGTCTAGCCATTCCGGTTCTGAGCTGTACGAGAGTGGTCGCTTCTTTCCAAGTAAGCTGGTCGTATAACTGGCGGGTATGTTTTCCTGGCAGCGCTTTGTCGACTCTTTTGGAGAATCGTCCGACCTTTTCGGGCAGCACGCGTCCTTGGGACACTTTTGCTCGTGCCATATTAAGCGTCGTTGACTTCATCATGGGGAACTGTACTTGCGGGATGGCGCCGTCTTTGGTCGCTTCGCGCGCTTGTCCCTTTGCTTGCTTGAGCAGTTCATCCCCCTCACTTGCTGCCACCCACTGTACTGTGATTGTGTTCTCGTCCTTTCGAAGTTCCTCCACTGAATCGTACACACTGCGGATATACGCTTGTCCGGATTGCTGGTGAGGCCGTTTGAGTGAGAGAGCTGCCACTACTATACAGCTGCGTACAGAAGTAACAGAAGCATTGGATGCAATAGAGGTATCAGAATCACCAGAAGACATCACAGCATCATTCAAAATGGTAATAACTGTGGTGATAATAGGCAGATGAACATAGGGATAAGTGACGTATCGTCAAGTACCCCTTTCAACGCGGGGGAAAAGTGGAGAAATCTGGGTATTTCGTGGTCTTGGCGAAAGTGCTGTCCATCCGCACCCGATGGGATATGACCGACTTGCCGTGGTGCACATCCGAAAGCTTTGTCATCCCTTGCCCCTCATCCCCTCCTGACGTACAAGACTAACCCCTGATTCTGCCATCACACCATCCCTTATTCAGCAACCGCTTTACCCCTTTCCGTTACCCTCAAAATAAATGGAAGTCCGCCTGGTTGAGTAGATACGGTATTACCCATCCAGTACCATGCATCATAGGCATGGTGGCCGGCAGAAACCGGACCAAGGATGGACACATCACCTCGAACGGAGTTAACGGTCTACTCCGTCAACTTGACACAACGCAAGCCAAGGCCATTAGAGCTGCACTTCCTGTGTATAATGTATATTGGTCATTCAACGTCCACCCCACCCCACTGAAATAGATCATTGGGCAGAAACCGAGCGACAGCGGCTCTGCACCTTGCTCGATCAATTTACGAGAGACATCAAGTACGCGTACTCCATAAAATCTAAGTGGGCCATTCGCTTGATGGACAGTCTCCGAACAGTCTTTGGTATTGAATCATGACAAATTGGACAGGCCTCCTTGCAAGATGAAAAGATTATGCTCTCTTTCAGGTTGATCTATCAAACACCATACCAGCAAATGGGCACCTGATTTGTCAGATGACTTCGTTCGGCCATCTCCATCAAAGCTCAATACTGCTTGAATCATCCAAGGGATTCGTCGTACCTTCTGTAAAAACCTTTTCTTGGCACCCAGTGTTAAGAATTGTTAGGTTTTTGCAGGGCTTCGGCCCGTACCCCTAACGGGTCTTATCATTTCCGTCTCCACTTTCGGACTCGTCTCTCAACACCACCACAGCACCCCTCCCCCTCATTCCTTTCACAACACCAAACACGACGAGACCTCCCCCGAAAGTGAAGTAGGGCGAGGGTTTAGAAGCTTTGAAGGTCACTTTCGCCCTCGCCGATCCGCGCGTCCGCTAGCCTGCGGCGCGCTGTGCCCGCCGCGTGCGGGCCACCACTCAAACAAGGCACCAAAGCCCCGGCACAGCAGTTAGGCTATTTTCTGTCTTCGTGCCAGACCTTCTGTCTGGAAGGTTTTGAACACTTTCGCTCCCGCCAGAGCCTGACTTGTTCAGGCAGTAACGGAGAGCGATTGTTGCGGGCTCCTGTATCGCCATCGGCTGGGAGCCGACTTGCTGTACGCCTTCCTTGCTTCACTCCAATGCAAAGTGGAGAGAAGAAAGGCGTAGAACCACACCACGACCGGCCGTGCTAGGTTTCCCCCCCTTTTGGTTTTTCCTAGTACTATCCGAACTACCTTTCTTGTGGATGAAGCGACCCGGGAAAAGGATGGCGGATAAGAGAATTCTGGTCAGGTGAGAAGATCTGCTTCATTTTGGAGCGGTTTGAACAGGAGCGTTAGGTGAAGACGTAGCCCTGTAACATAGTTTAGATTAGCATAGACCATGTCGGCATCGCGCCCGACACGTCTCTCGTCGCTCGAGACGTTAAATATACCACCACCACCTCCTCCTCCAAAGGATTCGTAAGCAGATCGACTCTGCACTACAGGATCCAGAACCAGCCCTTCCACCCTAGTCAGTTACCTACGGTCGCCGTGACGTGACGGTTGTCTAAGCCATGGTGGTAATTAGTGTCTCCAAGCTCATCTTCAACCAGTTGAGCCACGACCCAAAAGGTTTCTTGTATGTAGGTCGTCGCACGCATATACTTGATGGAGGACAAGACTCACTTACCGTACCATGATGTCATTCCCAGTTTGTTGCTAGGCCCAAAAAAAGATTTCGCTATGGGACTAAGCATTGGCGATCATGTCTCGTTCCCCACCTAGAAGCACACCTGTGGACTGGTTTGAAATCACTTCCTCGTTCTATTGATTGTCGCGAAATGTATTCCGTGAGAAACAAGTCTTTATTTAAGAAGCCAGTGAAAGTCGAGCTTTGGATGTGAGTTGTTACAGGCCCAACAGTTTCTCACTAGTTCACAAACCTACACGATTGAACAAACGCTCTGGCTCTTCATCTAGCAACCAATCCGACATGTCATTAGGCAACACCACGCGGGGTTTTGCTGAAAGGCCCAACACTTGTGGGAGGAGGCCGACTGAAATTCTCATTCCATCTTCGGCAGACTCAGACTGGGTGGTTCACAGTCTCTCCCTTCCTCGCGAAGTCTTCCTAATATTCATTGTTTGCATGGCCCAATTTTGTACCTGTAAGTCAGAATTCCATTTAGAAACGCTATTTTGCCTGGATTGGCTAATGTTCATCTTTCAGTCGCTGCTTTTATGGGAACCGTATCACTTCTTCATGTCATGGGCGATGACTTTCGCGTCAGCAACTCAGCGCAGTTAGCCTGGCTTGTAGCAGGCTTCTCCCTCACCATCGGCACATTTGTACTACCTTCGGGTCGTTTGGGGGACATCTTTGGTTATAAAAAGATTTTCATCATAGGTCTGTCATGGTTTGCACTGTGGTCCTTGATCGCAGGCGTATCTGTCTATTCAAGTTTCACATTTGCCGTGATTTCTCGAGTATTCCAAGGAATAGGGCCAGCTGCTTGCCTACCAAATGCTCTGGCCATCCTTGGGGCAATTTACCCACCTGGTCACCGCAAAGCGATGGTTTTCGCGACATTCGCTGCAGTGGCTCCCGTCGGTGGAGCATTTGGACCAGTCTTTGCTGGCTTGTTCGAGATGGCATGGTGGCCTTGGACTTACTGGTCCTTGGCTATCGTCCTGGTTTTACTTGCCATGGCTGGGGCTTTTGCTATACCCGAACTACCTAAGAGTACACTTTCCCCAAAGGTGGCCAGTTGGCAAGATCTCGTTGAAGAGCTCGACGTGCTGGGTGGTGTCACTGGTGTCACTGCGTTGGTCCTGTTCAATTTCGCCTGGATCCAAGCGCCAGTCGCCGGTTGGAGTTCACCTGAAACGCTCACGACTCTTGTTCTGGGGATACTGGTCTTCATTTGCTTTATCGTAATCGAGGCCAAGTATGCAGCAAAACCTCTACTTCCTGCGAAGTCGTTGAATATTGACGTCGGATTCGTACTTGCAGTGGTGGTTTGCGGCTGGGCTACGTTTGGAATATGGTCATTCTACCTGTTTCAAATCATTCAAAAGGCTCGCCAGCTACCTTTGCTCCTTTCCGCCGCATGGTGGTGTCCGGTTGCAGTCGCTGGACCGGTAGCTTCTGTTGTAACTGGCAAGCTTCTTGGGCCTTTGAAGGCACGACCCTCCGTTGTGATGGCTGTTGCTGCAGCTGCATTCCTCGTCGGACAAGCTCTTCTCGCTACCGTCCCGTTGGATCAAATCTACTGGACTCAAACATTCCTTTCGATCATCATAATGCCATTTGGTATGGATATGAGCTTCCCGGCTGCAACTCTGATTTTGTCCGATGTTGTGCCGAGGGAGACACAAGGAATAGCAGCAAGCCTTGTCACCACTGTTGTTAATTACAGCATCGCTCTGGGGGTGGGCATCGCCAGTACTGTCGAGACTCAGCTCAACAATGGCGGGGAAAACATCAGGGATGAGTTCAGAGGCTTTCAAGCGGCTTTGTATTTCGGTGTTGGACTATGTGGAGCGGCATTGATCATTTCTCTAGCTTTTCTCGCCAGAGACTACAGGAGAAGGGGCAAACCTGGTCAAAGTAAGCAGACAGCGTAGAGTCACCTGCGGCGAGTGTCCCATCCCAATTTTGGAGAAAACATTCGCACGGCAAAATTTGGCCATGTTGGTCTTAATGTGATGGCTTGATATATATATTTCCCAGACGACTGGCTTCAGATTTCCTCCTTACCCACACTTCCATTCTGTACAGCGCAGCCGCCAAAGCAACGCCAGCAACGCAAAGTCCAACTAAGTCAAGCAAATGAAGCTATTCAGACCACACAAATAAGTAAGCCAACCCCCCCCGAATTGGATTGATTAATTTGACTTATGACGAAGGTGCTTTGACCAATGAGCGTGCTGGATTTCAGTCTCTCTCTGTCATATACCTCACCCTTCATACTTCACCCACCAGCCCCTTCATCCCTTTACTGATCGGTAATTTCTTTCCTTAACTTTCGCTGACGATATAAGGCATGCGTTTTTCCCATTTGAATAGCTGTATTTCTATTATTAGTTTTATCCAACCTTACCTTCCCAGCTCCTACTTGATCCCCTTGTGGTCACTACCTCTGTTGCTGTTACCACCTCTGCCATACATACAAGGTATTGTTTCTTTCTGTCTACTGAACAGTCTACTGATGAGGCTATTCGTAGATGTCAGAGCCTGTCACTGCGACTGCCCTTACCAGATTAGGACAGCCACCAGCTAGGGTCTCAGCCCAAGTTGCTACCAGTCGCGCCGCCACCCTCCCTTCGAATCCCTCCATCTCCGACCTTCAACCTATCCTATGGGGGAATCGGCGACTCGTCATTGAGGAGCAGCTGGCCCGTAAGGGTGGAAGAGGCCGTACAACTTGGGTACGGGCTTATGGAGTCTTCCTTGTCGAACTCAGTCGCAACAACGAAGCTGGGCCAGCCTACTGGTGTTGCCAACGATGTGACGAAAAGGGGCGGCCCGAGTTCTTCTCCGCAGTCGCCACCAGCTCTGCTCAAGAGCATCTACGTCGGTAAGTCTTTATTGTCGTGAAGCTATTCATAACTTACTAATCACATAAAGGGTCCATCATATTAGCCCTTGTAACCCCATTGATGGGCACAGGGATGACCCCTCTTCCGACGAGACAGCCACACCACCCCTCTCACAACGTCCCCGCCTCACCACTTCGAGTATCCCTCGATCGAAGGTCGCTATTATTAGGGATCTCGCCCTTGCTACGATTGTTGATCAAGACCTTCCTTTCAACCACTTCGACGATACCTTCCTCCAGCGCCTCCTTCACTTCCACAACGTCGATCTATTCGCTCAGGTGCCATGGGGTAAAACCTCAATAGCTGACCACCTTGAGACTATATGGAGTCGAGGCAGAGCAACAGTCAAGGCTGAACTCCGCGAAGCCTCTACAAGGATTCATCTCTCTTTTGACCTATGGACATCGCCGAATATTTATGCTTTTATGGCAGTCACTTCTCACTTCCTTGACTCGAAGGGGAAGCACCAATCGCGTCTCCTCGCCTTCACCCAGCAACAAGGAAACCACTCTGGTGTCAACCTTGCGACCACCCTCGAAGATACTGTGAGGAATTGGGGCTTGATCAGCCGTATGGGAGTAGTGATCTGCGATAACGCTACGAATAACGACACTTGCTTGGCCTCCTTCTACCCACGGATAAACCCCAGGATGACTTCACGTGACTGCAAAGCACATCGAATGCGTTGTTACGGTCACATCCTCAATCTTGTGGCCAAGTCCCTCCTCTTCGGCAGCGACTTCGAGACTTTTGAGGCTGAGTCGGAATTCTACCAGACAGTACATCGTGATGAGGAAGATCTCAAAGTTTGGAGGAAGACCGGGCCTGTAGGCAAGCTTCGGAACATCGTGAGATTCATCCGCGCCTCTCCACAACGGTCAGAACGCTTCAAGAAGGTCGCAAAGAAGGTTGATGGTGGTTCTGATTACTGTCTCTTTACCAGAAGCTCGTCAGAGCTACAGTTAGTCCTTAACAATGATACCAGGTGGAATTCGACCTACTTAATGATCGAGAGGGCAGTAGAGAAGAGGCATGAGATCCGGGCTTACCTTTCAGGTCTCAACGACGAGGAGGGATCCCTCTAAATTCCTGTCTCTGATCACTTAACGGATGAGGATTGGCTTGTTCTCGTTGAGGTCAAGAGCCTCCTGGAGCCCCTCTTTTTCCAGACAAAACGAACGGAGGGATGGGACAAGGGAGACGGTCATGGACGCCTTTGGGAGGTGATTACTGGCATGGAGTATATCCTTGAACACCTCGAGGAGTGGAAGAATTACTATAATCACGAGATTGCTCCTATTGTTGTACAGGAGGATGAGGAAGATGAGGAGGAGGAGGATCGGCAACTACCTACTCGCAACAGTCGTAGTCTGAGGTCTTCAGCTCGGCGATCCTTCGACGAGAGCTCTCTTCAGGATCACGTGGAGGTTGACTGGGCCCGGCGAAGGGCTGAAGCCACTTCGTAGTTCCGTCGCCTTCGGAAGGGGTACCAGGTGAATCTTCGGACCTCTATTGAGCTGGCTTGGCAGAAGCTGAACAAGTATTACTCAGCTCTTGCTGAGTCACCCCTCTTTGCTGCTTCAATTATTCTCCGTCCCTACCTTGGCTTCAATTACCTCAAGGAAGTATGGGGTAGAGATGGCCAAGAGGCATGGGTACGGAGTGCGGAAAAGGGGCTGGAGCGCTTCTTTAATAAGTGGTATAAGGATGACGATGTGTCAGTCGTATCACTATCGTCTTCGTCAGCCTCCGTCAGGCTCAGTACCCTCGGTTGAGTAAATTAGCCCTTGACGTCTTTGCGATCCCAGCCATGGCGTCAGATTGTGAGCGAGCCTTCAGTGCAGTGAAACTAACGCTGACGTCGCAGAGACTCTCGATGAAGGCAGAGAGTATAGAACGACTGCAGCTGACGAAGAACTGGCTGAAGAGAGGGGTTCTACCAATGTCAGGGATCGATAGATTTGTGGTTCATCCGTGACATCTCTAGAGCCCTGTGATTAGCTTCCGTTGTTTCCTAATCAGGCAACACAAGCAGTCACGTGCCTTTAATTTGATGGATAACGTAGAATGACCAACCACAGGGTCTGACACAGCGATTAGCTTGTAACGGGAGAAGACAGATGAAGGCTTACGTCCAGTTCCTGTGGTCGCATACACAATGAACAATCGACTTATAGGGATATCCCAAAAAACGCGACGAAGGCATTTCTTCTAATTGGGGCTCTTTGCTTTGAATGTAACGTTTCATCAACCATCGACGCAGCAGGTCAGGGGGTGGGGTGTTGGCGCCGCTTACTGCTGCTTGTGTGCCGTCACACAAATACCGAAGAGTTTGGCCTGTGCAGCATTCAAGTGCTAATCTGATAGGCGCACGCCGCAGAGATCACCCTGTTTATCATTTTGGCCATACTTGACTCAGCAAGGTGGATCCGACGGTACCCAACCTGTAACGGCACAATCGGTATATGATCCGACGGATGATCGAATCGATCGAGGAAGGAGAATGGCACAGTGGTACTATAAAGGAAGAAACAGTCCCCTTCTGTGATAGGACGGACTAGAACATGAACCTATTGAGCACCAATTAGACCAAAGGGAAGATGAAGGGAATCGCCCATGAGGTCAATCAATACCTTTATGTCTGTTCCGCCAGCCGCCTCTATCGCTTCTGTTGCGGCTGGCATTCGGGAAGATGGTGGTAGTGTTGGCCGGGGTTTCAGGGAACTCTGTATAGGATACATAGCCGATAGGTTTACCGTGGCACTCTCCCTGACCAATGCTCGCTGTTGGTATCTCCGCTGCTGAGCGAGTGCCATCAGAAGGGACAGGATATATGGATCCTCTAGTTCATTCGGTGGTCGGAGCCGACGTTACAGCTTCTGTCGAATACGTGTATTCGGCATGTCAAATCGCTTGCCTATATAGGGCTTGATTGACTTATCGCGGCGGACACGCAAAGCCTGGAGATCAAGGTATGCAAGAACGAGAACAGGTATACCGGACGACGAAGGACACTCAAAGAGGCCGTCGGTTCCAAGAACACAGACGTCGCGCTGGTTAAACCGAAATGATACACCAGGCCTACAAAGGAGGTACTATCAGCTAAAATATTCGCACGCATAGCCATAAAGGGTACTTGCCCTTTGCGGATCATGCCATAGGCCTAAAGCAAATGCCAAACCGTAGAAGTCTTGAAATTCGGAGTGCTTGCGCAGCGTAAACTCTGGACCGCAGAACAGACGGCTATGTCGTCAGCTCCGGCACAAAGCCGCCCGGTGAGCGCGGTAGTGCCATCCTCGGGGCGGTCAGAGTGATGGCTAGGATACGACCTCCTCCGTGGTTACCGAGCATCTTTCTTTACGGGTGGCAGACGTCGGGTTTTCTCGTAGACAAAACTACAGCCCAAGAGGTCGAGCTGTCGGGAGGTCCAATGCAATAGGTTAACAAATAGCCTTTCTCCGCTGTGCAAGCGAATAATACCATTAATTGAAGACCGGTAATGTCGCTAGCTGGCGGTGTCAAATTACGGTGTCGCGTGGCTTGTTATGGCGATGCAATGTCGCTTTGTCGGGTGACTCGAATTGGCATTACAGGCCAGTCGCTTCGATCTCAAAGTAGGTACCAGCAAATACGCGTCGTCGGTTCCTCTAACCGTTACCATCTTCCTAGAGGAATTCCATAGGGCGGTTTGTCGTTGTTTTTAGGTACTTTAAGCCCAGGTCGCAGCAGGTGGCTCATTACGTCCTTCGCTAGAACCACAGCATCACGGATAAATCTCTACCCGATCCGACTGCCATGCCTACCTCCGACCGCAGCTGCTGCACAGTGGTATAAGCAGGAGCTATAACACCATACTGGCCATAATACCGCTCTTACTGTGTTAACTAAAGATAGAATACAAACCATACTGCGCTCGCACTTCTAAAGACTTGAGAATCGCGTCGAAGCAACATAGCGACAAAAGTGTCATCTGGCAACTCGACCGCGACGACCTTATCAGCTCGGCGAGCCGATGGAACCTACGCCACATCATCGCTTACCGGCTGCTCGTCCAGCCCGAAGCCGTCTTTCTACCAATACTCGCAACTAATCATGCTTTACGATGCCCCATTTGCAGTGCTAAGGACAGGCCTCTGACCCAAAAGCTCAACCCTATAGAGACCCAGAACCTCACAGGAGAGAACCCTCCTGATCTCAGGATGATAACCGAAAGCGACCTCATACGCCTGCCGGAAGGGTTTTTCTAGGCTGCGCTGGCGCAAGCGATCAGACCCGAGATCACCGACGAGGACAGGGTATATCCCCAGCGGGAGAGAAAGCCGGTTCGGCGAGAGGGCTACATAAACTCAGCGATAGCGATAGTCGGTTCATCCTCGCCGCCGCCGCCGCCGCCATCCTCGTCCGAGTTTAAGGTCGAGGTGGAAGGATTGGACCAGGACGAGCACGAAGATCGGCGTGGTAAGCGCGAAGAAGTGACAGTTCACCTAGTTACCGCTTTCTTACAGTTTGCATTAAATCTTTGCCTTTGCCAGCATACCGTCGGCATAATCACTGATTCTGAGCTGCGAACTCGGGTTAAGCGGAGGAAAACAAAACCCTTCTTCAGCGGAATGATCCCGGTCGCGGCTAAGGATAACGGTGGCATCTGTCAGCTGCGTCGCCAGGCGCTGGGGTAGGAGATAAGCCATCCGTATTTGGCAATACTCGAAGCCAAGAGGGCATTTAGATATATTAGTGTTGATAACAAGACAGGTCGTCGTCTTCCAGTCGTCTCCAACGAGACTCTGGCCCAGTATCTTGGCGAAGCAGTCGTAACATGGAAAGAGAACCAATCGTTGCTGTCTCACGGGTAAGCTAAGTTAATCTGCTACTCTCGTTTGGTTAATGGTGATTTGACCGGACTGGGCCGTCATAGCGTTTTTCTTATCGCAGCAACCAGCACCTTTGTGCGCCTTGTACACTTCACTTTCGGTCGCGACTACGCAGAGTACCTCGATGCTCCAGACGAGGAAAGCCAACTTAAAATTGTCGGCAACGAAGATAAGGACGCAACCGTCTAGATACAAAGCACGAGGTGGTTCGATTTAGAATCTAGCGAGGAAAGGCGAGTTGCCTTTTGTCACATACTCGCGCTCCTTGAATGGCACGAAGACAGGGACGCCTCATTCCGCCAGAATGATGAAAGATCCGATACAGAAAGCGACGACAGCGACGACTCAATGAATTCCAACAATGACGGTAAACTGCCCTGACAGTGTCGTGAGCAGTCTGGAGTAAAGTTGACAGCTCGTTTTCTGCCTCAAGAACTGTGACCCGTTGGCGCCGCATCTGTTTACTTAATGATTACTATTTCCATCTGTCGGAATCCCAGAGCCTGTCGAATTCTCTTTTAATTTCATCTCAATTCCTCTGTATAGACCACTTTGTTAAACCAGTTTGATTCATGTTTGTTCCATCTTCGCAGGTACCGTGGCCGTGAACCATGACATGGCTGAGACATAACCATACGTGCTCCTAAAAAGTCCTAAGACTATAGTACCATCAATAGGCACCAGATCTGCCCTGTTAAGAATGTCCCTTTTTATTGCGTTGATGAAAGTAGTCGAGTAATTGAGTCACGATGATCGCGCATCGTAGCCATCGAGCCTAGGGATCAGCTTTCACTCGTTGTCAGGTGGCCATTTCCCGCATCCTATCAGAATATTCTTCTTCGCTCTCGCTGGGATGACGCTGTCTTCAAGCCTCATGAAAGGCTTTGATAGGCGGGTTGAATGCCGCAGCCGCATGGTCACGCCTGAGTTCAAGGTTGACATTGATGGATACTTGATAATTGAGCTGGCTAATGACAATATGTATTTCTTAACTCGAAAGGAAAGAGCAGTGATCATGTAATATGATAGTTACTTCTAAGGGTGGATACAACTGTTACGACCCAAGGACGGTTGGTGACTAGCGCAGCCTGAAGCACCCCTTGTGAGACCAACCAACGGGAATGGTCACCTACGTATGCAGGACTGCGGCACGAACCGGACTCGGAACGGAAGAACTAAGGAAGGTCACGTGATGGATCAGTAAGGATCAGTGGTGATCCAACATGATCCCTCAGCGAGGATCAGTGACCCACTTAACTGATCTAACACTAAGGATCAGTAACTACGGGTAGTGATCTAAGGAAGGCAAGAGAGTATAATACTCGACGCAGGAAACAGAATAGATACCTTCTATAGCTCTTTAGCAATTAACTTCGTGATTCACTCTACCATAAGTGACTCTTAGATTATCCTTCTGTTATAAAGCTATACGAGCTACCTACGCCTACCGAGTATACGACTGATCACCGTATGCCTAACAGACCAGCAAGATTATTAACAAGCTAATAAGAACTAGTTACTGTTATTTAAGTATCGACCTTAGCTACCTGTTAGCAGAAAACACCACTATCGGATATCTAACCGTAACACTTTAATTACTCCTGTTTAGTAAGTTAACCTTAATACTCACTCAACAGTATAAAACATGTCTACGAAAACCACCCCTACTTTATCCTCCTCTAGAGTTAAAGGGAAGGCACCGGCCACCCCTAAGCCCTAAAGCCTCGACCAGGAGATAAAGGAGGCCGACTCTTCTAGCGATAAGGAAGACGCCACCGCAGAGTTAGCCAAACAACTTAAGCGTACTAACAAAGATATTGCTAACATACAAGCTATATTTAACAAGAATGCTACAGCCCTTAAACAGCTCTAAGCCTAAGCTTAACGAACCATAGAGCTTAAAGCCGAAGTTCGCACACTCTGAGGCGCTACTAACATTATTAATACCCCTCTTAAAACTTAGGACAAACTTAAGCTTAATAACCCCTAAACGTTTAATAGAACCCTAGGATACCTTAAGGGATTTCTTACCTAGGTTAAAGCTTATTACTAATTTTATAATATTAGTTTTATAGACGATACTAAGAAGGTTATTTATACCGCGTTATTTCTTAAGGGAAAAGCGCTAGCTTGGTTTAAACCTTACCTAATAGATTTTATAACTAAAGATTAGGAATAACTTAAGCCTGAGACCTAAGAAATCTTTATTAGCTACTATAGATTTAAAAAGGCACTCCTATCCTTATTCTAGGATACAGATAAGAAACAACAGGCCGAACGAGATCTCTCTAGCCTACGACAAACTAAATCAGCCTTATACTATACTACTAAATTTAGAAGACTTTTAGCTAAATTAGATATTACTAATAAATCTAAAATCTTTATGTTCTATTAGGGACTAAAGGAAGAAGTTAAGGATAAACTCGTTAAGATAATTACCCCCCTAGAGGAATTCTTAGACTATATTAAACTTGTAATTTGTATCGACATTCGTCTGTACAAACGAAGAAAGGAGAAAGGCGAGAACCGACGCCTATAAGCTAACTTAGCTAAGAAATATATTCCCTAGGGACCTAAGACGACACAGTTTAACAATAGAAGAAACCACTAATAGAGAAACTAGAGTACCGCCTATAGTTACTACAGCAGGCCTATAGACCTAAGTACCACCTAAAAAGAACGCCCCTAAAGGCGATACACTAAGAACGATAAATATTATAACTATAATAAAGTAGGACATTACGCCTATAAATATAAAAGTCCTAAGAAAGAAGGATTCCGTCTAGTACCTAAAAGAGCTAAAAACCTTAGTATAACATAGAAGACCTTATACGCATAACTTACTTAGACCGCCTGTTATAATAACAACTGCGCTACGTACCGGGATAGTAAGGAACAAGCAGGCTGGTACCCTAAAGAACCACCTATAAAGACTCTTACTACAGGATATAAGACAGGAGACTGGCTATACCTACTACTAAACGATAAGGATTACGATTTAGAGGAAACCCCTATGTAGAGACCCGCCGAAGAGCTAAGAACCTAGAGACCCTAGCGACGCACCCTAGAACAAAACCATAAGACAGCTTAGACGAACCAGAAAGCCTACGGACCTATCAACGTAGATAAACACAACCTACGATGCATCTATAACTTATAGAACGCGTGTATCCTTAGGATCTAATAATTACTAGAGAAGCCTGAGTTAAGCCGAACTATTTACGTGGTAATCTAACGCATTAGATAACGCCTAAACGCTTAAAACGACCTCTAAAAGTTAAGAAAACTTGAGGAAGAGCTCTAAAAGGAATTAGGAAAAGAATAAGGACAAGCGGTTAAGACCCTAGCGATAGGCAGAAAGACCCCTAACTAAAAGATAGCCAGAAAGGCCTAAGAATAACTTAATAAGATGCTATAGATCTAGGAATACCGAGCGTATACACCTTCTACGGTATACCCTGAATTATCTATCTTAGACACTACCGGAACTACTATTAAAATCCTACCACAGTACTAGAGGCAGCTATAGTAAGTAGCTAATAACTATTAGTACTACGACACTTTATCCTACGCCGCAGAGGCCACTAGCTTAAATGCTATTACAAAACCCTAAAGGACGCTTTAGAGGACCCTAAGTATTAACGACACCTCTAGTAAAAATAAAGAAGAAGATAATATCCTTTAAAAAGTTATAAGGAAAACTGTTTACCTTAATTAAGATAATTAATAGATCGAACTATACGGACTACGCACACATTAAGCCGCTATGCAGTCTATTACTTCTTTACGACTTAGAGACTATACGATTCTAAACCTTAAATATCGTTTACACCGAACGATATTCTAGGCAGAATGTATTTAAGACTACTGTATCGACTATATAGCACAGAAGTACGAACACTAGTTCTTTCTAAGAAGATATAGTACTAACGCTATCCTAGAAGTCTACTTAGACAGCCAGTTACCACTATAGGAACTTAGAAGCCTAGACGAGCAGAACGTTACGACGTTTACGCCTAGCCTAGCGTACCCTATAAAGTGCCTTAACAAGACAATTACTTACTAGGAGGATTACCGAACGGACAAATACAGATTGCACTACGTACCTAAAGCAGAGGCTTAGAGGTACAGGAAGCAGGAACTTAAGAAGCAAGGAAAGGTTAAAGACAGGCCTAGCCTACTAAGACTTAAGATTGTAAGTCGCAAACAGTTAAAAAACGACAGACGCTAACTATAGAGGTATTACAGGAGGTAAGAAAAAAAAAGTTCCTCTGCTTAACAGACATAAGTAATAATAAGCACCTACTAATTAAAGTAAGGATTAACAATTAGCCCGTAATCGCGATAGTTAATTCCGGAGCATAAGAGAACTTTATATTACCACAATAGGTAAACAAACAAAGAATACTATAGAAAAAGAAGAAACAAACATACTAACTACGAACCGTTAAAGGAGAAAAAGTTAAGTACGGTAGAGGCACTATTGAATCGGAGACAGCGTAACTCCCTATAGTTACCTATAACCGTTAAGAATAACTTATTTTTAATATAATAGAAATAGGAGATAACGATATTATCCTAAGAATCCTATAGTTATAAAAACATAACCTAATAATAAATTAGAGAACAGGCTAACTCTAATAAGAAGACGATTTAGCTATAAGGAAGCGTTACACGTCGTAACCCCTAAGTAAATCTAAGCGACTAAGGTACGTCGCTTATATTAGAAAGGTCGAACCTATAAAAGATAAGCGATTTAAGTCCTTTATTAACGATTAGCAGGAAGAAGAGCGACTCTCCTTAATCCTAAAAGAATACCGTAGGTATTAGAAGCTGTTTACTAAAGAATTAGAAACAGGCTTGCTAGAGTATAGCTTGTACGACCACGAGATACCGCTTAAAGAAGGCGAACACCTGAAGTTCTATAAGATATATAGACTGAACGAAACAGAGCGGGAGGCACTCGATAAGTACCTCGCTAAGAACCTTTAAAAAGGTTACATCCGACTATCTATATCCCTAGCAGGATACCTAATCTTGTTTATACTAAAGAAGAATAGCAAACTACGACTTTATGTTAACTACCGATAACTTAACAATATTACTATTAAGAACTACTACCCCTTACCTTTAATCTTAGAACTTTAAGATTAACTTTACGACGCAAAATAGTTTACGGCCCTAGATCTTAAAGGCGCCTACAACCTAATTAGAATAAAAGAAGGCAAAGAATAGAAAACCGCTTTCCGCACTAGAAAAGGTAACTTTAAGTACCTCGTTATACCTTTTAGGCTTACTAACGCCCTAGCAACCTTTTAAACTATAATTAACTACGTACTACGAGAATTCTTAGATATATTCGTTATCGTTTACCTAGATAATATTTTAATTTACTCTTATAACCTTAAAGAACATAAGAAGCACGTTCACTAAGTACTCTAGAAGCTATAAGAAACTAAGCTCTTAGTTAAACCTAAGAAAAGTGTATTCTATAGTTAACGAGTCGACTTCTTAGGATTTACTATTACGCCTAGTGAAATCAGGATGGAAAACAGGAAAATCGCGGTAGTAAAGGACTGGCCCTGACCCTAGAACGTTAAGGATGTTTAATCGTTCCTTAGATTCGTTAACTTCTACCGACGATTCCTTAAAGGATATTCCGGTAAAATTAACCCCCTTATTAAGCTTACACAAAAAGACACCCCTTTTAAATAGACTAGCGAATAAGAAAAAGCCTTTAAGGACATTAAGTAATAAGTCCTCTTAGAACCAGTTTTAGTTATTTTAGACCTAAGAAAACCCTTTAAATTAGAAACCGACGCTTTAGACTACGCTATTAGTAGACAACTTAGATAACGCGACGAAAAAGGAAAACTACACCCTTATGTATTCTTCTTACGAAAACTTAGTGGACCCGAACTTAATTACTAGATCTATAATAAGGAACTTATAGTAATTATTAAAGCATTTAAAGAATAGAAACCTTAACTATCCGGTACTAAGCACGAAGTTAAGGTTTATATAGATTATAAGAACCTGGCCTACTTTACTATATTAAAAGTCCTAAACAAAAGATAGATTTAATAGTCTAAATTCCTTTCTGAATTTAACTTCTAAATTATCTATATTAAAGGAATAAAAAATAGCAGAGCTAATGCCTTAAGCCGAAGGCCGGACCACGAGGTCCTGGTACTAAAAGAAACATATGTTATCTTAAAGCAAGATAACTAAGGTGACCTTATACTAGTATAGAAACTCCTAATAATTAGCAGACGCGTTAATACTAGCTTAACTAGCAGAATAACACCTAAATAAATCAGAGAAATTCACGGTGTTAGGGCATATAGACACTAAGGTGTAACGAAAACCTTTAAGCAAATCAGACAACATTACGATTAGAAGGTTACATAACAAGAAGTAGCTTCAGTAATTAAGGATTACGAAATATATAAGAAAAGTAAGAACAGTCCGCATAAGCCATACAGACAATTATAACCACTACTAGCGCCACCAGAAGCCTAGCACTTAATCTCTTTAGACTTTATCGTTAAACTCCCTAAGTTAAGGGAACTACTTACGAAAACCTACTATAATAGCATATTAGTTATCGTCGACCGACTTATAAAATACGCATACTTTATCCCGTACTTAGAGTTAAGCACGGCAGAAGACCTAGCGTACACGTTTTTAAAATATATCGTTAGTAACTACGGATTGCCTAAGGAAATCGTGTCCGATAGAGACAAACTGTTTATATCTAAGTTCTGGAAATCCCTAATTTCGTAACTAGGAGCTAATTACAAGCTATCGACCGCTTTTCACCTATAAACCGACGGACAAACAGAACGAATTAACTAGATACTTAAACAGTATCTACGATGTTATATTAACTATAACTAAGATAATTAGGTACTACTACTACTAATAGCCTAATTCGCCTATAATAGTGCTATAGGAGAAAGCATACTAAACTCCCTATTCTACCTAAATTACGGATTTAAGCCTACGGCATATAGAGAACCTTAATAAGGACCATAAGCACTAAAGGCTGTAGCAGATTATAACAAATTATAAGAAATCTAAGAGAATGTCGCTAAAGATCTTAAATTTATTAACGCATAAATAAAGAAATACGCTAACACATTAAGGGTTAAGGGACTAACCTTTAAAGAGGGAGATAGCGTGTATCTTTTACGACGTAATATTAAAACAAAACGACTAAGCGACAAATTAAATTATAAAAAACTTAGACCTTTTAAAATTATTTAGAAAGTCTTAGACGTTAACTTTAAACTCGACTTACTAGACATAATAAAAATCCACCTAGTCTTTTATATCGCTCTGCTTAAACCAGCACCGTAAGGATTAAACACTAACGACTGTATTATTATAGAATTAAACAAACCAGAGTATAAAGTTAAACGGATTATTAACAAGCGAGAAGAAAACAGAGAAACACAGTATCTTATTAAATAGAAAGGATACGGCCATAAAGACAATTTATAGGAACCTCTTAAGAACCTCTAGTATTACCAGACGATACTCTAGCGGTATTATAAGGCGGGCTTAAAGAACTAAGATTAGCAAACTCCGGACTAACGCCTAATAAACTCTAGTTAAGCACATTACTAGCGCCCCAAGCCACAAGATCGCGCTTAACTCTAGCCTCTATATCGGCCACCTCCTTATCCTTTGCCTCTAACTTATCTAAGGATTACATTCTACAGCAAATTAACTTAGATCCGCAATCCTTTAAGAAACGCTTTTACCTCTAGAGGCAAGACAAGCGACCTAAGGCAGTAGCAAGTTAAGTTTAAAGAATTTCTATCTCCTCCTTAGCTTTCTACTCCTCCTCCTTAATCTTCTATTACTTTAACATATAACGATTTACTAGCAGGATTAACCACCCCCCTGTAAAAAACTCTAAAAGGAAAAACTTATAAGCGCTTGTAACATTATTACTATCGCACTAGCTATAACCGGTATAAATACACTCGCCACAACGCGACGACTCCTTAGCCATCTTACAGACCTTATTTAACTTAAAATAATAAGTACAAGGCATAACGTCGACTCTAAAACGTTTAACCGCTTTAGTAAGAGAACGACGTTTGCGGGTTTTCTAAGAGATTTCAGAATCCGCCTTTCGTTTGCTTACGCAACCAGACATAATGTCAGCATTATTAAGGAAGCACGATTAACCCTCCCCAACCTAAGAGAAGCGACATACTTATAACGGTCTACAGGACTCAGACCTTAAAGAGGAGACCTAATGTTACGACCCAAGGACGGTTAGTAACTAGCGTAGCCTAAAGCACCCCTTGTAAGACTAACTAACGGGAATGGTTACCTACGTATACAGGACTGCGGCACGAACCGGACTTAGAACGGAAGAACTAAGGAAGGTCACGTAATAGATTAGTAAGGATCAGTAGTAATCTAACATAATCCCTTAGTAAGGATCAGTAACCTACTTAACTGATCTAACACCAAGGATCAGTAACCACAGGTAGTAATCTAAAGAAGGCAAGAGAGTATAATACTTAACGCAGGAAACAGAATAGATACCTTCTATAGCTCTTCAGCAATTAACTTCGTGATTTACTCTACCATAAGTAACTCTTAGATTATCCTTCTGTTATAAAGCTATATAAGCTACCTACGCCTACTAAGTATACGACTGATTACCGTGTGCCTAACAGACCAGCAAGATTATTAACAAGCTAATAAGAACTAGTTACTGTTATTTAAGTATCAACCTTAGCTACCTGTTAGCAGAAAACACCACTGTCGGATATCTAACCGTAATAACAACCGATTAACCTTAGATCGAAAGTTAATAGTCGCTAAAGCTAATAGGAAGCCACCTGTCTAACACCGATCAGTAGCTAGCAGCATGTCAAATCAAAGGAAGTCCAGAAGTCTATATTATAAGAGCCGTTAAATCTTATTTAAAAGTTTAAATTGCTCTGCGTCGTCTACTTTAATACGTTATAGCTAATTAAGCAGGTATCAATAAATAAGGCATAAGATATAAGATACAAATAGCCACTAAGCCGTTACTGTCGCTATAACGATTGCCGTTATAGACCACTTACCGCTGTGGACGGTATAAAGATTAAGCAGAGTCAAAAAGAACCCTATTAGGGAATTTACTAGCGTAGGACTAATTATAAGCAACGTATAAAACGTAGGCCGTAGGACTTACATAATAATTTGCTGGTTTACCTAAATGTAGTTCGTGCGCCACTTAAACCATAACCAGGTAAGACCGATAGACGTACTTCCTAAGAGTATAGACGTAAGAGAGATTAGAAAATTATTTAGTCCCCTTAACACTATATATCTAACCATACCTGTTGCGCTATAGAGCGGGTAAAATAGATAATATATTAATTATTCTGTAATTTCTCTAAGCTAGCTATTCTCCGAGAAATTATAAGGATAAGCTACGGACTGCTGACTTAACCGGCAGGGAAATCACGGGGAACTCCTGGTAATTTCCCGGCGGATTCCTGGCGAAGCCTGTCCAGCACTCAGCTGGAATTTCCCCGGAATTTACCGGAGATTTCCCGGTCACTTAGCCAGGGGCATTTCTCCGTGGTTTCACCGGAATAACTTCGCGCCATTGCGTAACAATACCTATGCTTTTAAGCGCCCTTAACCGCCGTAAGGATATAAACGTAAAAAGGAAGACGATATAGCCCGCAAGTAACAGCTATAAAAAGACCTTAGTAAGTAGCAACCACCACCAGTCGATATCTTTATCGTTTTCTAAGACTATCTGGTTATACCTAGAGATAGTAAGCTGTGTCGGCCGCTTTCTTAGCTTATTACTAGTTAGTATAATTGTTTTTATTTCCTGTCGCTATCACGATATAGTGCAGTAGTTACAGTAAGAATAACAAGAGTTATTTATAATAGTCATAAGGAAAAGTAAAGAAGAATAGTAAAGGTAGACAGAAAAGGTATATATATATATATATTAACCATAAGGCATAACGTGAATAATAAGCGAGCGCGCCAGACAAGCGAACGCGCCACCCAAGTGCGACCACATCACTAAACCAAGCAGATATTAACGCCCATAATACTAAATTAATTAAAATTAGTTAGAATCCTCTTCCTTAGACGTCTCTACAACAAAATAACACGTTCGCGCGTTGTGTCCTGTGTTCCGGCACACGCTATACCGTCGTTAACCTAATTCAGTCCTTAGCTTACGACCACTACTACAACGCATTTCCTTATAGACCTATGCTGTTACGTCCCTCTGCGACTATATATCCTCTGTATTAGCTACTGTAAGACTCCTCTATACTAGAGACATGTTTTCTTAGCTCTTTAACGTCGGCTAAGTATATTGTTTTCTTCCTAAAGACTTTTGTTCTTAGCCTCCTTTAAAGCATACTAATGCATAACCCCTAATGCTCCTTTAAGAATCTGGTTAATAGCGGTATTAATAGGTGTTAGGGAACTATTTTAATAACGGGCGATACGATCCTTAATTAAGGTTAATTAAGAAGTTACTTCTGTTAGGTTGTTAGGTGTCCTAGAAACCTAAGGTTATAGTGTTATAAGAAGGGATCCTAGGGGTGTTAGAGTGTGGAACTTAACGTCTAGCTTTAATAACACACTTTCTATACTTAGAGGGATAAGTCTAGACCCTCTAAATCCTCCCTAGATGTTTGTTTATGTAAGAGCTTACGTAAAGGCCTTATGAAACGCTAGGAAGAAGTCTTCCTTTATTATATAGGTATTACCCCGTTATATCTTATCCTTAATTTCTCGACCGTACGCCTTCTTTAGAGACCTAAAACACCCTAAATCTAAGGGCTAAAGTAGATAAGATAAATAAGGTGGTATACAGAGTGTAACAATATTATTTTCCTAACAAAAGATCTTAAAACCTATAGAATAGTGGCTTTTATACCTATTAACGATAAAGAGATAATAAGGACCCTTTATATATATGTTTATATAATAATTAAAATACTTAATCTAATCTAGGCCTCTCTTATTTATAGTCTATTTGTTTTTAGACGTTACGATAACCTAGTTATGTAAGAGACCTAATTTAGTATACTAGGTTAAGAGGTAATATTAGCCTACGATAATAATGCATAGCGGGACGTTATAGCCTAACAAACTAACGGCCTAAATAACTATAACCTATTCCCTATTGCCAGGCTATACTATTTTTATGTTTAATTATCTTTTAGTACTTATTATAACTATTCTAGATATAATCTAGCCTATTATAAAGCCAGTCTTATTAAAGTTATAGATATTAGACGCGTTAATACTATACTTCGCGATTATATTCTTTATAAGTGTAAACTAGCTGTAAATAACCACTAGGTCTTCGTATTAGGCCCTCTTGTAGTTATACTTACGAAAAAAACGCGTTTGTAACTATAGTTATCGCCTTACGAAGTTTAACGCCTAGCGCTTCCTAACCGGAGGCACGTCGCGGTTAGTAAGCAGCCGATTAGCTATTTCTTCCATACTAGTGATCTAGGGGGGAAACGATTAGGTATCTAGGTTAAGAATGTATTTAACTAGCTTCTCTTCTTTAAGAAGCGTTAAATTTCGTAAGTTCGGTATGGTGTTACGTCGTAATAGCGTGCCTTTAAGTTAACGCGTCACGATGTCGCGACTAACTTAGTATATCTTTGCTGTAGAGCGAATACTAAGATTTAGGTCTCTTCTATAAGCTTAGACAGCCAGCTGTACCTAAACTTTATTGCTAGTCGATTGTATTGTTTTTAGTAGAGGAATAAAGGAAAACAATAAGACATTCGCGTTAGAGTATTCGGGTGGCGCGCTCGCTTGTGTGGCGCGCTCGCTTATTATTCACGTTAGATAATTATAATTTAACTGTCTAAGTAGGGGGAATATCTCTTAGTTATATATAAGGTCCTTTAGATACGTATAGTATCTAAGCGTATATCTAAGCGTATATCTAAGCGCTAAGAGATACTTATATGTTTCTTATATATGTATATATATGCCCGTATATGCCCGTAGGTAGGCATAAACGCCGACATATGTAATGCTTAGAAGTGTATGTGTAACGGTCCAAGGCGTGTATATTTACAACAGGCTATGGCGACTACTACGAGTATCCTCAGATAAGGATCAGAAGGGAAAAACAGTACATCTCTGCCTTACCGCTGGTCTGATCAGGGCCATGCCGCACTGGCCATCGGATCGTCGGCATCGTGGGTTCCGTGGTGGGCCTGATCAGGGGTGGCTTATGGCCGCGATATCCAGCAAGGCTTCACATAGGCTCAGCCCGTTACAGCTTTTCCCTTAAGGAATAACGCGGTATAAATAACCTTTTTAGTATTATCTATAAAACTAATATTATAAAATTAGTAGTAAGCTTTAACCTAGGTAAGGAATCCCTTAAGGTGTCCTAGGGTCCTATTAAACGTTTAAGGGTTATTAAGCTTAAGTTTGTCCTAAGTTTTAAGAGGAGTATTAATAATATTAGTAACGCCTTAGAGTATACAAACTTTAGCTTTAACCTTCTTAGTTTATTAAGCTTAGGCTTAAAGCTGCTTAAGGGCTATAGCATTCTTATTAAATATAGCTTATATATTAGTAATATCCTTATTAGTACGCTTAACTTATCTAGCTAACTTTATAGTGGCGTCTTTTTTACTACTAGAAGAATTAGCTTCTTTTATTTCCTAGTTAAGGTTTTAGGGCTTAGGGGTGGCCGGTGCCTTCCCTTTAGCTCTAGAGGAGGATAAAGTAAGGGTGGTTTTTATAGATATATTTTATACTGTTAAGTAAGTATTAAGGTTAACTTACTAAACAGGAGTAATTAAAGTATTATAGTTAGATATCTAATAGTAGTGTTTTCTACTAACAGGTAGCTAAGGTTAATACTTAAATAACAGTAACTCGGTCTTATTAGCTTATTAGTAATCTTACTAGTCTGTTAGGTATATAGTAATTAGTTATATACTTAGTAGGCGTAAGTAGCTTATATAGCTTTATAATAAAAGGATGATTTAAGAGTTACTTATAGTAAAGTAAGTTACAAAGTTAATTACTAAAGAGCTATAGAGAGTCCTTAAGCACCAGGCTTAAGTCCTGTTTATATACTAGTTCTATCTGTCGTGGTGTTAGTAAGGGTGATTAACTAAAGTAGGCCTAAGGTAAGCTGCTTACTTAGTAATTACCTAAAGTAATTACCTTATCTTTTAATTACTTCTCTTATCACCACGTAACTTATCTATAGTTCTTCCGTTCTGACCCTTGTCCGTAAGCTCTGTAATTATGTATACATAAGCCTGATTGTCCCCTGGTCCCTCTGTAGGTTTGTCCTAGGTGGTTATATTAACTAACACTTTTCCGGGTCGTAACATTACTTTATTATAAGTAACTCTTAGATTATCCTTTTGTTATAAAGCTATACAAGCTACCTACGCTTACTAAGTATACGACTAATTACCGTATGCCTAACAGACCAGTAAGATGTTACGGTCAGATATCCGACAGTAGTAGTGTCTGCTAATAGACAGCTAAGGTCGATACTTAAATAACAGTAACTAGTTCTTATTAGCTTATTAATAATCTTACTGGTCTGTTAGGCACACGGTAATCAGTCGTATACTCGGTAGGCGTAGGGAGCTCGTATAGCTTTATAACAGAAGGATAATCTAAGAGTCACTTATAGTAAAGTAAATCACGAAGTTAATTACTAAAGAACTATAGAGAGTCCTTAAGCCCTAGGCTTAGGTCTTGTCTATATACTGTTTCTTTCTATCGTGATGTTAGTAAAGGTAATTAACTAAAGTAGGCCCGAGGTAAGCTGCTTACTTAGTAATTACTTAGAGTAATCACCTTATCTTTTAATTACTTTCCTTATTATCACGTGACCTATCTATAGTTCTTCCGTTCCGACCCTTTCTTATAAGCGCCGTAATTATGTATACATAAGCCTGATTGCCCCCCTGGTCCCTCCGTGGGTTCGTTCCAGGTGGTTACGTTAACTAACGCTTTCTAGGTCGTAACATTAGGTCTCTCCTTTAAAGGTCTAGTCCCTTAGACCTATATAGGTAAGTAGGTTCCCGCCGCAGGTCGTCCCTAGGGTTTCTTATTTTTATCCTTCTTCCACTATGTCGTCTATAACTAATGCGACAGAGTTAGATACTCCTAAATCTAGTAAGGCTTCCTCTACTAAGCGTCGTCTTACTAATTCCTTAAGAATTCGTGAGCACGGGATTAAGATTAAGATGCCGTACAGCTAGTGCCGTTCTAAGGGGATCCGTTATAAGATACTTATAGGTTTCTAGAAATATTAAGAGTGTACTCGTTAGGGTTGTTCTTATAATAGGGATAATAATACGGTTTGTAAGCGTAAGTGTTTCCGTAGTTCTAGGATGTTTTTGTTTTCTAATAATCGTAGTAGATCGCTTGCTAAATAAAGCCGATCGTCTAGATAAGGCTAAAGAGCAGGAGGAAGAGTTACTTCGTTAGAAGGCCGAGCTGTTACAGAAACAAGCAGAACTGTTCCGTCTTACGCAGGCGGAGATAGATATATCCCTTGCCCGGCTTAATCGTTTACGTAAAGAGAAGCGAATGATTTTTAAGAGGGGTCGTAAGGCTGCTGCTAAATAGCCTGCAAACTCGTCCGTAGATTTAGTAGTTAAGGCGGTTCACGAGGTACAGGCGAATAGTGGTTTTAGTGTGGTCGACCTGTCTTTTCTTAATTCTTTTAATCCTAACGATCCGTCCTAGCAGTCTTTTAGCGATCTGCCTGCTAAGGGTTTCGCGGCTAAGGGTTCTAAGACCTGTAATAGTCCTAAAGGAGTTATTAGGAATATTAGAGGTTCTTAACTGGTTCCTATAAGTTATCCTTATGTCTGTATCCTTTCTATTTAATGAGATACTGTGTTTCTCTATTTTCTTCTTGTTTGTTAATAATTCGTTTGACTTTGTACTCTGGTTCGTTTAATTCCATAATAATACAGTCGTTAGTATTCGATCCTCGCGGTACTAGTTTAAGCAGAGCGATATAAAAGACTAGGTGGATCTTTATTATGTCTAGTAAGTCGAGTTTAAAGTTAACGTCTAAGACTTTCTAAATAATTTTAAAAGGTCTAAGTTTTTTATAATCTAATTTATTACTTAGCCGTTTCGTTTTAATGTTACGTCGTAAAAGATACACGCTATCTCCCTCTTTAAAGGTTAGTCCCTTAACCCTTAATATGTTAGCGTATTTCTTTATTTATGCTCTAATAAATTCAAGGTCTTTAGCGATATTTTCTTAGATTTCTCGTAATTTATTATAGTCTGCTATAGCCTTTAGTGCTTGTGGTCCTTATTAAGGTTCTCTATATGCCGTAGGCTTAAATCCATAATTCAGGTAGAATAAGGAGTTCAGTATGCTTTCTCCTATAGCACTATTATAGGCGAATTAGGCCATTAGTAGTAATAATACCTAATTGTCTTAGTCGTAGTTAACATAATATTATAGATACTGTTTAAGTATCTAATTAATTCGTTCGGTTTGTCCGTCGGTTTGTAGGTAAAAAGCGGTCGATAGCTTATAATTAGCTCTTAGTTACGAAATTAGGGATTTCTAAAACTTAGATATAAACAGTTTGTCTCTATCGGACACGATTTCCTTAGGCAATCCGTAGTTACTAACGATGTATTTTAAAAACGTGTACGCTAGGTCTTCTGCCGTACTTAACTCTAAGTATAGGATAAAGTATGCGTATTTCGTAAGTCGGTCGACAGTAACTAATATGCTGTTATAGTAGGTTTTCGTAAGTGGTTCTCTTAACTTAGGGAGTTTAACGATAAAGTCTAAAGAGATTAAGTGCTAGGCTTCTAGTGGCGTTAGTAGCGGTTGTAATTATCCGTATGGCTTATGCGGACTGTTCTTACTCTTCTTATATATTTCGTAATCCTTAATTACTAAAGCTACTTCTTATCGTATAACCTTTTAATCGTAATGTTATCTAATTCGCTTAAAGGTTTTCGTTACACCTTAGTGTCTATATACTCTAATACCGTAAATTTCTCTGATTTATTTAGGTGTTATTCTGCTAGTTAAGCTAGTATTAACGCGTCTGCTAATTATTAAGAGTTTCTATGCTAGTATAAGGTCACCTTTATTATCTTACTTTAAGATAACACGTGTTTCTTTTAGTACTAGGACCTCGTGGTCCGGTCTTTGGCTTAAGGCATTAGCTCTGCCGTTCTCTGTTCCTTTAATATAGATAATTTAGAAGTTAAATTTAGAGAGGAATTTAGACTATTAGATCTGTCTTTTGTTTAGGACT
>LFIW01001826.1:0-14231 GCA_001625285.1 Colletotrichum incanum
CCACACGCATAAACGTCTGTATCCGGACCCAACAAAGTTCACTCCTGAAAGATGGCTTCTCAGAGACGGAAGGAAAGGAAGGCATCTTGAGCGGTATCTCCTCACTTTTTCGAGGGGCAGCCGACAGTGTCTCGGCATGCAGTATGTTCTTGCCGTCCCGTCTTTGATTACCCTGTTCGGACACCCAGCTGACCACACAGCCTCCGACCGGCTAGCGTACTGCGAGCTGTATGTTGCTATCGCGGCGTTGACTCTGAGAGTCGTGGAGAACATGAAATCGTACAGCACAACAGACGCGGATGTTGTATATGACTTCGATCTTGCCCTGGGAATGACCAAGAGGGGCAGTAAGGGTATTCGGGTCGAAGTGTGCTGATTTAGCCATATATGGAGCGACTGCGGACAAGAAAGTCCCGAACGAACGAAAACGACTGCTCCAGAAGGGTCGCCAATGAGCAGTTCCCAAGACACAGGGCGCAACACAGGCACCTCATGTTTCGTCCTGGACGCTTCTCCCCCTCGCCCTCCGCATTTTTCCCGGCAACTTCTTGCGTATTTCGTCCGGGCTCAGCTTTTGGAACATCGAGCGAAAGTGTATATCTTCGTGTTTGATGGTCTGACAGTCGTCGGGAGCCGAATGGGACCAGTAGCACGGTTGTCCGCTTCTATCGAGGGATCCGTACACAACATGCCAGTTGTTGCCCGAAGATAGCATCCAACCAACACGTGCGTATTCCATAAGTGATTCTTTTCGAACTGGTCCTCTGTGCGATGATTTTGGCTTTGACTTCTTCGTCTTGAACGATTGCCGTGACGGTTGTTTTTTGTCGTCCGGTTTGGGTCGAGGACAGCTGGGCTGCCGGAGTCGAGATGATGGCTTAGTAACTGTGGCCTCGTCAGCATCGGTTCGCGTTGGTTGCGCACTACGGACCTGTCCTTGACCCTAAGTAGATCACGTCGTTGTTGTGGTCGTGGCTTGGTGGCGATGCTGTTCTCGTCGTTCCCAATGCCACAGCCATCGGCAAGGTGCCCATGTTGTATGCCAGTGTGCACCGCGCGCTGGTCTCCGGGCCTAAAAATATCACGTCATTATCGCGATCGCGACTTGTAATCAACGCCGTCGTCGTTGCTGGTGATACCCTAGCCATCGGCAAGGTGTCTATTACGATGAAGTATGCTGATGTGTATACGTGGGAATGTAAGCCCGTCACTGGCCTACGTGTTCTCCACTCTGGGCACATGAGCTCGGACCACCTTAGCCATCTCTCAAATGCACCAACCAGTCTTGCACCAATGATGTCAAGAAGCGTGCCTTTCGGCTGGACCGTGGTGCAGCGACTGAATAGTAGTCACATGATATGTTTAGCCACTTCCCAGGCACAACAGCGTGTTCTCAGACTAAGCTAGCCTAAGCTGAAGAACAGAGATCGGCAGCACGAAAGCCGACAGCCGGACAAGCACATCTGAGTTTGGGAGAGAAGGAAGAATAAATTACAGTGTAGGATGATGGTACTGTAAGTGCCGAAGCTTGTTCTTCACTCCTAGCTCTTTCAATGGACCAACAAACGCTTTGGTATTGCAGACAATGTCTCCAGCCAATCGCAGCAAGAATGTGCGGTTCGCGTCCCGTTATGCATGAATGTTCACATCCTCACTTCAATTTGCAAACGCATCTCAGCCGAGTCCTAGCGCCGAACGTAGTATTCCAACCAGGGCGGAAAACAATTGGACAAGAGCATCGTCCGCAGCAGCTCCATCAAACCACACTTCCCCCCACTCCCCGAAACGCTAACAACTGGGCAAAGAACGCCTAGACTTAAGTTGATCAAGAGGTGTTCTCAGTGGACGTCATCATCGATGCCGATTCCGATGTGCTTCCGGCAGCGTCGGCCGTTTTGATGAACGAAGTAATGTGTGTGGAAGTAGGGGCTGATGAGTCAGCAATGATCAGATGGTGGTCAGTGAGGGATCCCCTACGTGGTTCCAGGGCGGCGCCGTCTTGCGTCCTCTCGGTTGCCGCGCTTTGGCTTAAGACCCTTGTTGTGACTGAAAGTGGCGGCTTCTGAACGAACGGAGAGGCTGTTGCGATTCCCATGTTTATCGCAGGCAAATCTTGCAAGAACTCTTTGTCTGTACGTCTGGTGTCATGATTGACTGCGACGGTAGCTGCGTCCAAAACGGGTTGCAAACCGAAAGACCGTTCATCTTAGTTACACCACCGGCACGAATACGGAGACAGCATCGGACGTCTATTTTCTACCAAACACATACCACTATGTACCGCTTCAATCTCGGTCGCTTACAGCTTTCCTCATTATGGTCTTCTCTTCTTCGTTTGTTACAGTTATGAGCATAATTCTCTTCCTCTTCAGTCAGACATACTGGATTTTTTAAGATGCTCCACACAGTTGCAAAATTTAGGCACGGGGACTGCTTACATCCATTTTTCGAATTTAATGGGTTTAAGCTGGTCGCTAGCGCCAAAAACGGATGTCAGCAAGTATATTTGCATGGCTGCTCTACTCACTCGCACCGTCTGGCTCCATAAATCATCTGGATTTGGCAGCCACTACTATTTTGGAGATTTAGGAAGCACATTACGGCTGTTCCTGGCTTTCGAAACATTAAGAGTATATGCAGAAGAGGAAGCGACATATGCTCATAACTGTATGATGGTCCTAGGTGACGAAGCACTGCTCGAGCTTCTGGCTCCGCACCAGCTGCTGCACGGTGAAAGGCGAGCCACTTAAATTTAAGCCTGTGTTGCAGCCAGAATAAAAATCTTATAGATTACCTGAAAATGTGGCCAAAAGCGGTGATCGGTTGTGGCGGTGCCCCTCTTCTTTGATATATTGGAAAGTCGAGGTCCAGAAGCTGGCACTCGTCGCCGTTGGAACTACGCGTTTCCAGCCGCTTCTGGCTGTTGGGGTAAGGCCTTCCTACATAGATAGTAGCCACGCGACAAGGGTCTTGCTGGCTCCCCGCTTTCCCGGTCTCGTCTGCAAGATCCGTCTTTGGCTCTCTTGCCAGGAGCTAAGCCTAAGTGGTCTCCGTCTTTCTTGCCTCACACCAAGGTCCTTGCCTGCTGCCCCATTTCCCCTGTCAGCAAAATCCAGATCTAGCTCTTGTTCAGAGCTACTATTACATGGTACTTCTTTCCACCACATACCCTGTCTGCAGGATCCATTACCGGTTCATCCTGCAGTTACCAAGGCTGGGAGCTCTGAAATCAACTTTTGACGCCAGAGCAATTACATGCTACCAAGAGCCTCTTCTGGCTTTTGGGAGTAGGCACCCCCAGCCCGCAACAGGAAACTTGCATGCACCAGCACATCGCCCTTCCGCAAAACCTACACCAGACTCCTTCTAGGAGCCGGTTTCGACTCTCGGGAGTAGGAGTTCTCAAGCTTGTATGAAGGATACTGCTTGTCCCGATATATGGCTTTTTCTTGAGATCCGTATCTGGCTTCATCCACGGTTCTGGAGAGTCGAGACCCAGAAGTTAGTATGCAATGCCGCTGCAACCACGTTGTTGGTGGTCGCTTCTGGCGACTGGGACAGGGCCCTCCCAGCCAGCATCTCACTTGCTCACATAGATCCCCTGTCTTGAGCATCCGTATCTGGCTCTTACCAGAAGCCAGTTTTGGCCCGTCCTCCTAGCCACACACCAAGGACCTTACTGTACCGACCACCCCATTTACCATGTTGAAAAAGTTGGATTTGACTCTTGTTAGACGCTATTCATGATGTCCCCAAAATCCATTTCCAGTTCCCTGAGTTTGGAGCGAGATTATCCCCAGCCACGCGACAAGGATCTTCCATCCTGAGTCATGTCCCCTGTTGGCAAGATCCAAATCTGGTTCTTTTGGAAGGCCATTTCTCACTTTTCGATTCCGGCTTTAGGTGCCTTTGGGAGACGATCTGCCCAGCCACGCGACTGGGCTCTCGCCCTGTCGTGTAGAAATGGATGCCGCGACCTAGAGATCCAGTTCCAACGTCGCCGCAACGATGAGGCAGGTGCCAGTTCTGGCCTTTGGTGGAGGATGTCCCCAGCCACGTCCCCAGCCATGCAACAAGGGTCCTCCTTGTTTCACGACCTCCCCTGTCTACACGCTCATATCTGACTCTTGCCGGGAACTGGTTCCGGCTGGTCTTCCCAGCCACGCAACAAGGAGCTTTCTTCCTCTACTGCTTACGGTGACTGCAAGATCTATTCTGGCTTCCAATTGTTGCAGTGGAAAGTGCGGAACATGCTGGGAGCCTGTTTGGGCTCCCAAGATCCCAAGATGAGTCATCCCAGCTTCACAGCGAGCACTTTGCTGTGCCGTGTATGGTCCCCGCAAAGACCCATTTCTAGCTCCTATTGATATATTGGAAAGCCATGGCCTGGAAAGCCAGTTGTAGCGCACCTGCGACAATGATGCGGAAGCCATTTCCGGCCTTTGGTCGAGAGTCTTCCCGACCATGTAACAAGGAGCTTTCTTGCTCTACCACGTGTTCTATCTGCACAATCCATGTCCAGCTTCTGCAGGACCAGGTTCTGACCTTTCATAGAAGGTGTTCTCCACTATCCGACAACGACTCTGACTGCTCTGCTACGTCCCCGTCTGCAGAGTCCATTTCCAGATCCCAGGTGTTACATTGGAAATCCGTGACCCAGAAACCGACTTTCGACGCCGCTGCAATTCTATCTTGAGAGCCTTTTTCTTAGGAGTCACTATCCCCAGCCACACAGCGAGCACCTTACTTCGCCATGTATCCTGTCCACAGGATCCCGTTCCGACTCCTAGCCTACGTCACTCTAGGTCGGGCTCCGAAAATCCACTTTGATAGCGATTGTGCACATGGCGAGCAGCAGTGAAGCAAGAAAATGGCCTTGCTCCCCATTCCCCCAGTTTTGGCGGTGTCCACTCGCTTTCGCCATGAGCCGAGCCACAGGACTTGACGACAATGCTTGCGAGCAGGCAAAATATATCGCTGTACTTGAAATCCCCATTTCCGGCCCTGCTCGCCAGCTGGACCATCATCAAGCTCCATAAACAGAGGTTTATGGAGTGGCTACTTTCGGCGGTGACACCATGGGAAGCGGGTCCACACACTTGGCGCGTCTGTTTGTAGGAGAAGAGACGTATGCTCAGAATTGAGTGGCCCTCAAACATGCCGCAATGATCATTGGGTCACAGTCACATTGCCCAGAAGCATCTTGAGCTCAAATCTTCACTCAGTGTTATCACATGATGGCAAACAGTGTGTCACATTACTGATGAATGAATGATAGGGGCCGCTAATGGGCAATCTTTTGGCTTGATTCTGCTGTTTGTTGTCGGCCGTCTTTCCTGCATCAAGAAAGCTGGCCTCGAGATATGTGAGAGCGTACGACTCAACTCTGGGTCGGAGTAGAGACACTCTAAGAGACAATCGTGCTCATGTGCTGTGTAAGGACTAAGGGCCAAGGACGTCGACTAAAACAGCCACGTATCAATGATACCTTCGACAGCAAGGCTGCAGATAGCAATCTAACACCTGCTGAAACTTGGAAAGCTCCGCCCCTGACTATGTATCTAAACCTTGGTCTATCACTCGTGCCCATCTGATGATGGAACCACGTGCTTCGATTCCGCGACGGCTCCAGGCCATCGATGTGCCGACAAGGCGCCACCATCGATGGCTAGGTCCGCTCCAGTGATAAACCCTGCGTCCGGCCCGGCCAGAAACGCAACGATCCCGGCGATCTCATCAGACGTCCCCGTCCTGCCAAGCGGAGTATTGTTGATCATGCTTTGCGCAAAGGGTCCCTGCTCCGATTGCAGAACTTGACCAAGCATAGGCGTCTCGATGGCCCCGGGGCTAACGGTGTTGATTCGCACTCCTTTGCGTCCCCACTCAGCAGCCTTGTACTGAGCACGGACGATGCAACCAAGCTTCGAGACACCATAAGCGTGGCTAGAGTCCGTATCGTGGTCCAGCTCGTGGTGCGTGATGAGGGAAGCTGTCGGGGCTGTTGCCAGATGAGTCTCCAAGCCCGGGTTGGGAGGGAGCAGGTGACCGGCAACCGAGGCTATGATGGTCAGGGAGCTTCCAGGAGGCATCAGGGGAAGAAAGCTGTCAAGAACGAGAGCAGTGCCAGTAAGGTTAGTGGCGTAGATCAGCTGGGTGTCGTTTGCGGCGCTGGATACACCGGCCGTAAGAATGACGGTCTTGATAGGACCGAGCTCGGCGGCTGTTTTCGCGAAGGAGGCGACCGATGTCTCGGAAGAAACATCGATATTCTTTGTTGTTATGAGATGGCCGGCGGGGCCGAGCGAGCCCTTGGCTTCGGACAGAGCAGCGGGCGAATAGTCTCCCATAAGGATATGGTGCGATGAGCCAAGTCGACGGGCGATGCAAAGTCCCATGCTGCCAGCCCCAATTACGACGAGTAGGGGGCGTGGCTGTGCCATGACTTTGGTAAGTAGGAAGTAATGCGAGAGTTTCAGTAGTTGTCGGTTAGAAACAGCATCGGTTCAACTGACACTCTGTAGGTAACGGCTCGACCCTCGCTTGAGGGGAAACTGAGCGCTGGGTGAGATCTCAGGCGTTACTTATACTGTGTTGATTCTCGTTGAAGCAGAAACAGAAGTGCTGCAAAAAAGCCATATTCTGCTATTGATCACTTAAATGCTCCAGCCCTGACATGCTCACGCAGGGGGATCAGAGGTAGAGGCAGCTCCATTAATAGCCCAGCGTACAGTGACACACAACGGGGCGAGTCCCAGTATCAGCCTATCAGACGAGATACAGGCCTGTTTACGTCAGTTCTTGAGTTCTCACAGCCATTAGAGACAGGAACCCCAAATGGAACGCCTGTGTGATACATTCATAGCCGCTTCTTCATTGTGTACGTTGGGACTGAGATGATTCTGGCTTCTATACCTAACTAAGAGAGTGACCTCGTCAGTTCCCACCCCACTGTACCGTGATCTCCTTCGCCACTCTTAGCATCGTTCCCAAACTTGACATCTGTTGTTTCACACAGAATGCTAAATTTGCAAGGTAACGCGTAAGAGACCATACCACTTGATCACTATAGCTACTAATCGCGGTGCTGTTGTTACAGTAACTCGGAGTACAGAGAACATATCGTGCTCTGAAGTTAGTAATAGCGGCAAGAACCGGCGCGGTAGCGGGGCACTTTTTTACGATCATAACCTATATCTTTCAACATTCTGCAAGTTGGATTTCCAAGCGAATTATCCCACTTTACGCCTAGCTTGACATGCTATCTCTCGAAGGCCTTCGGGTCATTCTTTCTGTGTTGAGGGAAAACTATTGGCCTTACGTCGCTCGCATACTCGAGAATTCAGCTAGTAGTCCCCTATTCGACCTTGTTAACCCCAACTACCTTACTCTCCCAACATCCTTCAAAGACCTGCAACAGCGCATAAGGCATAATTTCATTCGATTTCACGCCGCCTACATCGTTATCATTGCTTTTGGTCTCCTTGCCAAGCACTGGCATGTAGCTGCTGCTGCGATAATGATCCACAAGCTAAGCGCTTTTGTGACCGTTTCTGGTCGCGGAGACGCTTCTCTGCGGTCTGACACTGATCGGAGTGGAATTCCTAGATATGCACATAACTTAATGCGTGGTATCTGGCTTTCATCAGGCCTGTGGTGCTTTTGGTCACTGTACAGCATGATGGCTACCACGCTGCAATTTGCCATGGTATTTACGGTTCACGCGGCGATGCTGGACTCGGAGGCAAGGCTGGTGGAGAAGCAGTCTTGACGAGAGCGGCTGCATTCTCGATGAGGTCGGTTGACGGGTATACATCTCGGTCTGAATCGGAGTGTCGAGCAATGCCGTCGCTACGGGCCATGAGCTGGTGAGTAAGTCCGATCAAAGTCGATTCTGTCGGAAACAACTAACAGTATTTGATCACAGCAACGTAGTGCCCCGTCCGGGCTCACACGTCTCGTATCACACTGCAAAAAGCTTGTCCCGCGGTAGCTCAACTGTCTTACTTCCTAATGGGGATTTGGTTCATGGAGATAGCGAACAGATGCTGGATTGTTACACCAGCGGGCTATTCTCATCTTCAGATTCATCCTTACTAGAACCCCCGAAGCCAATCCTCCCCTCGGTTTAGTTGTTGGCATATTAGTATCTTGGTACGCTATGGATCTGTGTGTACGCACTCGTCGTGATTGATGCTTGGGGTTCGTGGGTTGCCGAATAGTCGGTTGGGCGTTGTCGTGGAAGTCTTTGCCCTAGATGAGGGAGTTTACGTGAAGGGCCACACGCTGTTTCTCTCGGATCACGCGATAGCGGTTTATGAGAATAAGAGCTCTTCGGGCCAGGCTCGGGTGAATCTCCCGTTAGAAGCTGGATAGTGTAAATCCCGACGATAACTCGGACAGTCTTGGTATTCATCATGCAATGGCTCACTTCTACGTTGTGATAATAACTACCCCACCAGCACCTTCTTTCGAAACGTAAAGGTCCAGCCTCTCACCAACGGTAGCTCGTGTTAATGTCCTTGGCCACGAATCACCCATGCAGCCGGTTTCAGTCTTGGAAACGATCCCTAACCTGACGACGTTGATCACTCCTTAATCCTTCCACTCAAAGGGCCCAGAGAGGCCCCACAGTTGGTTACAATGTAGTGGTACCAAGGTACTACGCCCCTTTACCTAGCTAAGCCAACGGCCAATCCAACACCTGCGCCACCAGTAGCTAGATATATAAAGAGCCTGAAATTCCGATCGAAGGTGACCAAAAGTTCTCTCTAGAATATCTCAGTTGTTCTACTTCTTTTGGAGATGTCTGATGCACCCCCTGAGTCGACCGCGTGGCCCCCAGTGACTTTGGATGGGCCAGAGGCAAGGCAACCTAGCTACATGTTCTCGACCTTTACGGAACAAACGCCTCCTGAAACTCCACCTGCAGTAAGATCTCTCTTTCCAAATGTCGCATCGGCAGTACTGATAGAAAACCTATCCAGGCAGAATTGCAAGACAACGAATTCGATTCAGGCCTCGATGACGAAAAAGGCTCAACCAAGTCGATGACGTCCAGCATTTTAGATTATGGAGACTGCCATGGCAGGATTTATCACAGCGATCGATTTCGTTCTACTTACTGGTATGTGGAGCAAAACGGCACAAAACAACTGAGTACTGACGCTTTCCCCTAGGGCTCCGCATGACGGTCCGCAGCGTGACGCAATGGAAGTTTGGTGAGATTAGCCAGACACGAAACCAAAAAGCAAGCTTGTTACTAACGAGGTTCTGTCAGCCACGCTCTCTTTTGTGAAGCTTCTGATGGCAGGCTTTTCCATGCCAAACTCCCGAAGAATGCTCAGGTATTGCTACTGCGGACCAGGTCATCTCGAATATGTGCTTATTTTGTCACAGAAAATCGTAGACGTTGGAACGGGAACAGGCACTTGGGCTATGTATGGCCGTCTCGAGCGGTGATTGTGCAAAAGCGTTGCTAACATCAGCACATCAGTGAAGTTGGTGAAACCTACCCGCACGTCGTCGTGATTGGAATCGATCTGTCACCGATCCAGCCTGTATATGTTCCATCGAATGTACATTTGTCGGTTCAGCCTATTACTACAGCTCTTGGACATACTCTGGCTCTCGGCTATTCGATTTACGTATGGCTCTTCAGCCTCTCTCAGACTTTCAATCACAATAAGACCCTGCATCTCCGTTTCGCCCACGACTACCTCAGAAGTAGCTCCGACAATTGCTGGAGCATTTCTCATCCTTAACGGTGCTTTTAATCTGTACGGGTATTTGGCCTAAACCCAACGACATGGTCGACCTCAGAAACTTTTCCGTGACCTTCTCAGCAGGAATGGAGACGGGTGCCTCACCAAAGTTGTACATCGAATCTGCCTTTCTTGGCCTTTTGAGCGGTTCATTCGTGAATGGAAGAGAGCTGGCTCTCCGGGCCGAAGCATTGAGTTTGTGGTGTCCTATCATTGACAAGGAAAAGATACAGACGAAACTGATCGGGATGACGAGGAGTTGATAGTCGTCTTATTCCCGGACGAGGTATTACTCGATGAACACCCTTGCTCCGCTGAAACCTCGTCAATAGGCATCAAGTTTTCAAACAATATGAACCGTCCGCGCAGTCCCCCACACCACTGTTATTCTTTGGGGCCGATACATCGACTGCTGGCAGCTAACGAAACCGGCTAGAAGGAGTCTCGCATTCGGAGAAGCACCACCCGTAAATGGGCCATCAACACTGTTTTGATCCTCTTGGTTCGCCAGCGGGCCGGCGTCTCCGCAGGCTTTGACATATGATCTCCCTTCTTTCGTCGCCTTGTAACAATCGCGACATCGCTTGCGATCCTTGCGGGTAGCCAACCGGGCCCAGGGAGCGTTATGAGGGGAAGGGCATCCTGGGCAATAGAGGGAAATGCTTCGAAACGGCATTGGGCCCCTGTATTAACCACGGAGCGGGTCTGGGCTGAAAGGTGGTGGGTTCTCTCGAGTTCGGATTTGGTTGGGAGACAGATTGCTGGAAGCCTGAGACATTGGCGAGACTGTGCTTCTGTAGCTTGTTTAAAAGTTTCATATCATAGCCACATCGTTCAACAACAGGGAGCCAATTGTCATTGGAAAGGTGGTTTCCGATATTGTTAGCTGGAGTACATTTAACGTACTCGTTGGTATCTTGCCAAATTCTTTTCATCTGTCCCATGAATTCCAGGAGCCCCAATTCAGGGTTGTCAATATTTGGGAGTGTGACCTGGTGCCTGAATTCCTCGCAAGGCTGTTTCATAGCTATATCGGTCGGGGCCGAGTCGGTGTCATTTGAAGACTCCTGAAGTCAGCACATGCAGACGCTGAGGGAATTTGATGGGTAGTACATCAGAGACACACTGGTAAGCGCACTGAAGGGTGGAATGCTTAGTTCTCATATGGCGAGTGAGACTGACTCTTTGCGTGAAGCGTTCGGTACAGTATTGGCATCCGAAGGGACGCTCCCCAGTGTGCGTGCGGGTATGGAAAGTGAGATGACTTCTCTGCACGAAGCTTTTGGTACAGTATCGGCATCCGAAGGGACGCTCTCCGGTGTGTCTGCGGATATGGATAGTGAGATAATCTCTTCGGGCGAAGCGTTCGGTACAGTATTGGCATCTGAAGGGACGCTCCCCAGTGTGTTTGAGGATATGGCGAGTGAGAACACCTCGTTGCGTGAAGCATTTGTTACAGTATTGGCATCCGAAGAGACGCTGCATTCAGTAGTATCTTCCTATATCTTGCTTTCTCATACAACTCTAAAACACATCGATATTAGATTCCCACTGGTAAGCAGAGAGCATGAGTAGTCCTGGAAATTGACAAGCTCACCTCGTTGTATGACTGCTGTCAAAGAAGTGAAAGGGCGAGCGGTGGACTCTTAAAAACACCGAATAAATCGACGAATGCAAACAACCGCTAAAGATGTTGAAGAACAAAGTCGTTTTGTTAAGGACGGGAAACATGAATATGCGGCGGGACAAACGACAACGCTCCTATTGATGCGTTTTTCCTGGACAAGAGAGGATACGGAAGCTGTTCGAAAGAATGCCAGGACCAGAGCTGTTGCGAGAGTGGGAGTCTGCTAGCTAGAGCAAGTGACTTATGTAGGGAACCTTGACCCTCTGAGTGGAGATGTGCACAGTGTGCCAGAGAGGACATGGGGCTTTATGTCACCTTGTGCTTGGCTTGATCGCAGTTTGATCACTCGCGCCCGTTCGCAAGAAATTGTGCAATGAAAGACTGCTAGGGCTGCAGTACACGGCTGGTTGCCAGAGAGGGCTGAAGATGCAGTGGGTGGCTAGAGCGAAAGCTCCCCGAACCCCATCCGTCGTTGCACGTTCCTGGCCAGTATTGAGATGAACGAAACGTCCCGCAGTCCCCTTGTTCGCGAGAAAAGCGGCGCCACGCCCAGGCTCCACCATGTGTACTTAGTACTCTGTCCCCAGCGCCTTATGTTCTGGGGTCACTCATCGCAGAAGCCAGGCCAACCGCAGCAACTGGACCCGCCACCCATCTACATGCTGGTCCGTGCACCGGCTCGCTCCCCGCCTGCTCTTTTAATTGAAAAGTGGAGCCCGCACACCCTGACTTTGGGTACGACGAGATGTCATTTGGCACAGCTCTATTTGGCTGCGTCTTGCGGACGGGAACCCCAGCACAGCGAAACAGCCCTCACCGATGCCACTAGGCCGACTTCAGGGCGTAGACCTAGCAGCAAATGGCAAAAGACCATGCAAGTTCAGTCTTGATTCGCGAGCTGAGCTTCCAACATGGTGCTCTCCGACAAGACCGCAGAGACCACCAATTGACTTTGCGCTCGCACGCCCTCCAAAGCGGATGGATACCACTTGCAGGCAAGCAGCGCCGACTCGTCACTCCCACCTCAGCTGTGATTAGACTCGTCTTGCCCCGCTGTCAAGTCGCGGTCACTCAAGCACTGCTGTAGCATCGACACGTCCTCTCCGTACGTCCAAGCCAATCCACTCCGACCGCCCTCAATGGCAGCCTTGTCAGTATGTCAACCACTCTTCTGCTCTTCACCGTCCACTGCTGCCTGACATGATCCTAGTGTAGACCCGACAAAGTCCTATCTATTAGCGCTACCTCCCCCAGGTCTTGAAGCTGCACCTTCGTGGCACGCCCAGTGTCAGGCTCTTTCTGCCGTCGCCAAAGGTCATGCGCCTCTTTCTTCCCAAGCATCACAGCCCCTATCCACTTGCAAAGGATTCTGGTACACTATATCTAGTCGTGTCCCATCATTGCTTACCTTTCCATTCCGCTGTTCGATAACACCCACCGGCTGCTGCGCCCGAAGTACGCCTGCCCTGAGACTCACGACAGCAACGGAAGACATCTCTTCATTGGTCAGGGCTCCGGCTAGTTATGACGGTACGATGTCCGACAATTCAGTCAACCAGCATTTTCGTGGACAGGTCCGCTCTTGGGGCACTGCCAACAAGCCCAATGGACGCGATGGCGACGCCAACGAGAGCTCGCCGCTACTTGTAAACGGCAACTCGGCGAACCATGAGAACCACGTCGCGAACAGCGACAGCGGCAACAAGACGCTCAAGTTCCTCTTCAACTCGACACATACCCCGGGCACCGATAGCCCCAACATCGCCGTTAGGTATTCCTCGCGGGCGTGGCACGTCACCAAGGTGTCGCTCTTGAGCAGTAAGTCGTCGCATCCATCCGCGCTTCGGTGAAACAGGCGATGTTGCGCCGCGATTGCTAACAACCCGCTCTCGTCACAGACTATGTCAACTTTCTTCTTGTTATGGTGCCTCTTGGCATTGTTGCTGGAAAGTTTCACTGGAATCCGACTGCCGTCTTCACCATCAATTTCTTCGCTATTATTCCGCTTGCTGCCGTTTTGTCGTTTGCGACTGAACAAATTTCAATGAAGCTGGGCGAAGCTCTCGAAGGACTGCTTAATGCGACCTTTCGAAATGCTGTTGAATTGATTGTTAGTATTGTTGCCCTGAAAGAGGGCCAGATCGAGGTTGTCCAGTCGTCCATGCTCGGCTCTATTCTCTCCAACCTGCTTCTTGTCATGGGCATGTGCTTCTTCTTCGGCGGTATTGTCAACATGCGCGACAGGATTACTGGCCAGGGCATGGAACAGAGCTTCGCCTCTGCTACAGCGCAAACCACCTGCTCGCTAATGACGCTTTCTTCTGCCTCGCTCGTCATCCCCGCCACGGTAAGCATCCCAGCACACTCACTCACTCCTGCTCATTGACTAACGACACCTGTCAGCTTTACTCTGTGTTACTCGAAAAGGTCGAAAGCGTTGAGAATGAGCGCAGCATTCTGGTCCTCTCCCGCGGTACTGCCATCGTCCTGCTGTTACTCTACATTCTTTACCTATGGTTCCAGCTGCGCACCCACCCCAATCTTTTCGACGCCGAGATACAGCACCACAACGAAGAGGAGGCGGAAGAGCCCATTATGAGCCCTATCGCTGCCGCCGTTGTGCTTGTTGTCACCACTGTCCTGGTTGCCATTTGCGCCGACTACCTTGTCGAGAGCATCGACCCCATTGTCGAAACGGCTCACATGAGCAAGAACTTCATCGGTCTGATTCTCATTCCCATCGTTGGCAACGCGGCAGAACACGTCACGGCCGTCGTTGTGGCCATCCGAAACAAGATGGACCTCGCTATGGGTGTTGCCATCGGCTCCAGCATCCAGATTGC